>CABEEJ010004821.1:0-58326 GCA_901482245.1 Timema douglasi | reverse complement strand
ATCTCTT
This sequence comes from Timema douglasi, assembly GCA_901482245.1. NCBI lineage: Eukaryota > Metazoa > Arthropoda > Insecta > Phasmatodea > Timematidae > Timema > Timema douglasi. The sequence continues at coordinate 58,319 of CABEEJ010004821.1, read as the reverse complement.
AAAATTAAAAATTGGTTGAGGGCCTTTTTAGGTCCTCTTGCCTTTCCCAGTCTCTCCTGGACCTCTCGCTTCAGGAGAGTTTTTGGTTTATTTGAGAGAGACTGGGTAGTTGTATCCTTGCGCGAAGGCTTTGTTAAGGCCTTCGACGCTTTTTTTTATACTAGTTATTTTTTCGGCGGTCTCTCGCTGGTCTTTCTTCAAGGCACCAGTGGGACTCGCCTTTACGGCCTCTTCTGTTTCACCACTCATCCCGACATCTGGTGGCCCAGAGGTGAGGATGAGCGACTCAACAGCGGCCGCACGTAATTTATTTCCCCGAGGAGGGCCATGGGGCGCCCCCCGAGGAGAGCTCGGAGGGCTCGGGGAGGTTACCCGAGGAGAGCTCTGAGGGCTCGAGGAGGTTCCCCAAGGAAGGCTCGGGGGTGTTTCCCGAGGAGGACTCTTCGGTGGGACGGGTGGAGGAGACGACTTACATGGCGCGTTTCCAATACGGATGTCTCGAGCAGACCCCAATGGCACAGGTCGCGATGGCGTCTTAGCGAGATTAACTGGGCAATGGCAGTTGGGACAGTTGACGTTTTTACTGACAATATGGCTGTATGATGTCTGAAATACCGGAGCCTGACTAGATCCGTATTCCTTGCGTGCCTGGGCATATGAAATCTTTTTTTCGGATTGAATCTCCAGGACCTTTTTTACTACCTTCCATTTCGGACAGGCCCGAGACCAGGCAGAGTGTGGACCCTTGCAGTTGACGCAGTACTTGGGAGACCCACATGGTGTTTCGTGAACCTCTTGTACACAATCCGCACAGGTTGGCTTACCACGGCATCGCAGCTTCGTATGCCCAAATTCCTGACACTGAAAACAGCGCCTAGGATTAGGGACATACGGTCGGACCATGAGCACGTGGAAACCTGCTCGAACCTCCTTTGGAAGGGTAGGTGTCGCAAAAGTGAGGATATACGTGTCGGGTTTTTTTCTTGTCCGTTCTTTTTGTTGACAATCCGGTGAACTTCGGTTACGTGCTGAGGGGAAAGCTCCTCACAGATATCCTCAATGCTCACGCAGTCGAGGTAATAGCAAGTGACCACTCCCTTGCAAACATTGAGGAATTTGTGAGATTCCACTTTCACCGGTATATGAGTCGTATTGCTCAACGGTATTTCTGAGATCGCCATTATATTTGAACTGTGTGTCAGTCGTGGTCTGGATTATGATGATGGTGCCATCGCGCAGTTTTCTCATCGAGAGTTCTGATTTCGCTGCTCCATTTATCACTCTTTCGAGGATAAATGGGCTAACATGTCTTAAGTCTTGATTGTTCTCTACGCGAGACATTACCAGGAAGCGTGGCTGGGGCCTCGCCACTTCCTGGATTTTTCCTAATATAGAGCTGGACGGCCTTACCCGTTTCCCCCTCATATCAATATTACGGCCCTGTGAGGGGCCGGGCAGTGAGGTGCCAGCAGAATTTAGAAGTACGGTGCTAGCGGTGACAATATTATCGGCCATGCCGTAATTGGGGACAGCCTACACAATACTCGGATCGTAGACCCAGGCTGATCCAAGTTGGTACTACCACATAAGGCCCTGTTAACTGTCCCGACGAGAGGCCCCATACGACGCTAGACATGATAACCTTCGCATGGGGCATCGACGAGAGAGAGGTCGTCGCATCAAGTGGGTGTTGGAAAGTGCCAATTTTACGTCCGGGCCCTCATGAACGCATCCGATCTTTTCCCAAAGTAGGGTACTCGGTTATTGTCATCCCTAAGGCCGTTCTACTTCGGTATTGCAACTGGCGCACTTTCATTCAGGACCTCAAAGCAGAGGTATCCTATAAAAAAAACCGAGAAGAGCCGGGTTAGTAGCCATGGTCATCAATTGAAAGGCCTTCGTGAAGGATGAACGGCAGGGGGAAGGGAAGAAAGTAAGAAGAGCTAAAGCGAAGGGGGAAGAATGAAAAAAAGGGTGAAAGTGAAGGAAGAAGAAAATGATGTGAAAGGAAAGCTATAGGATAGGTTTGTCCTGCACGAGGTACGTCCTACACAGAAGCCTCGCCTTTTAGACAAGCAGGGGCTACTGCGGGACTATTCTAAACCCCGCCCCGCAGGTGGGAGAGGGAGTTTAGACTGGCTTCCCCCACTCTACAGCTCCAACACCGTTCTTCACCCCTGTCATGCACAGCGACATGACCTTCAACATTCCATTTTAACTAGTATCGCCAGTAAGCCATAGAACACCACCAGTTTAAAACTAATACCCCCCTCCTGGGCAACTGGTTATGTAGGCATTTTGTCATTCTGACGGTTTTAGCGCTTTATGACCATCTATTATTCGTTGATATAATGTGATGCCAACTAAAGGATCAGTCATCACTGTTATTATGATTAAATATTAGTGGGCTTAATTTAAGTAAGGTAAATTTTAACAAAATGTAGTCCTTGGAGAAATAATGAAAAATCCAAAAAGGCCCGGTATAAGACCACCAAAATTTATAAAATTGTAAAAAAAAAAATCTATAAAGCTGTAAACTGTTTTGGAGATATACAAAGAGCATAACAATTACAAAAATATAAAAAAGAATAAATATTTGACTTATAGCTCAGAAACTATTGGCTATAAAAAAATATATTTCGAATAATATTTTTAGTTTCGTATCTCAAATAGTTACAAAGATATAATCAAATTTGAGGATATTTTTACAGAAGCGGAACTTTCCAAAGTCATTTTCACGGGGAAGTGAGAATTTCAATTTTGTTTGTAATATTAAAGAGTGCCTGGATAAAAAAATTAAATCAAAATCATTAAAGCGAATTTTGAGAAAATTGAGGTTTTTTTTTCTTTTTTCCCATAAGTAAACTACGGTACCCTTAATTTTAGGGCTCCATATTTAATTCCAAAATGTATTGGGGGGAACCTTATGAAAATCCTAGATGCCAAGTTTTAGCCCAATCGGCAAAATGGTTTCGGTTCCAGCCCGAGACGCGCGCACACACAAGGCATCGCAAAAAACATTTTTCCGGTTTCTGAGGATCATGAAACGTTGACATTTATCAAAATCTCGAGTTCAATTTTTTTTTTATGATCACAATAATTCTCTCTCCGAGGTGTCGAAAGATAAAGAGTATTGTAATTTACTGACTTGCCCCTAAAGAATATGTGAGAGCATTGACAATAATATCGTCCTAATTCTATAAACGTATTTTATTTTATTTAAATTATATAATCTATTACGTGGCGCTTAAAGCACTTCTTCTTCCAAGAAGGCACAAGAGCCATTGTCAATGACGTCAGAGTGCATGACGTAGGACCAATAGAGTCAGAAGGACGACTTAAAGTCTTTATAAAGAAAATAAATTTAACTTCCTTTCCTAAAAAGAACAATATGCATTTCTAAACGGTAATTTGAGCCAGCTTCCTGTTCTCGAACATTCTACCTCCATCCATGTTTTTTTAATATTCCATTTTATTTTTCTATACTGAAGCTTCCATGAGCAATAGATATATACGAAAGATGGGGAAATAGAACCTCACTAGGAATCCAGTCCTTGATGTAGTCGGACTGTAACTCCTGTCCGCGATCCCTACGATCGTGCTATAGGCCGCGTATGTAGTTTGTCGACGACATGATCTATTTTCTCCTTAAATAAACGGAGATTTTGAATTAAAAGAATGTCAACTTCATTAATGTGTATTTATTACATAATATTATAAAACGTGGCCCAAACGAGGGGTAGAGTGATAAAAAGAGTGAGATAAATAAACCTCATTCTTTTATAAACCTTATAAAAAGGCTTCCAATCGCGTGGCAATCAAACCACTTTAGTTCATAACTCATCAATTAGTGCCTAAACATGGGACAATTCAAATAAACCATAAGTAGAAGAAGAAAAAGCTCTTTAATTGGCGCCCAACGTGGGGCACTAAATACCTCCCCGAGATAATTGGAAGCCACGCATCACCTACAATAGCAGCAGCGCCGAGGACCGAGGGAGGCGACGCATTACCGACAATGGCGGCGGGAGCAGCTGGAGGTGGCCCACCAACAGATAAGTCAACACAATTAGTAAAAAAAATCATTCTATATCATTTGTGCATTTTGGGGGTGGAACAGTATGGTTTTTTTAATGATTTAAATTAGGGGAAAACAATAATTAAAACATGGCAGAGGAAGTAATAAGAAAACCTGTAGAATATGACGAAGACACAATGCCATTTATCTATGAGGAAGATGAAAGACCAGACCGATTCAACAAAACTAAGGCAAATGTTGAACCAGAAGAAGAGGGAGTTAGTTCTGATGAAGCAGTAGAAAAGGGAGAGGTAATCATTCAAATGATTAATCAAAGTGTAGGGGGAACAGTGACCTTAATCAAAGAAAAAGTAGTACAGACGATAAAACAGGTAGATCCTTTCCAAATTTTATTAGAGAATATGAGGGAACTAGGATGTAAAATAGATGCAACTAAACAGGAAATAATAGCAGAAACCAATCAGAAATTAGATGCTAAACTAGAACAAATTAATAAAGAACTAAGTGCCAAAATCAAACAGAGTAGGGAGACTTGTGAGCAGAGATTTGGTTATTTAAAGAAAACATTTGACCAATTAGTGAAGGTACATCAAGATTTAGCAGTACAGGTAAATAAGTTAGACAAAAAAGTATTAGAGGGAGAAAAATTAGACAGAGCTTTTGCGGAAAAACAAGAAGGGACCATTCGTATTAATGGAACAGATTACGGCTAATAAAAATAAAATAGAAACGGTAGAACAAGAAGCAAATAAGGGCTTAAAGGAAGTAGAAAGTAAAATTGGGAACCTAGACCTTCAAGTAGAACACACACAAACAAAATGTAAGGTAGTTCAACACAACATTGAACAAGAGATCATCAGTACTTGAGTATCAACAGGATACAAATAGATGGGATTGTTACCAAGGCGGTAGAAAAACTAGATAAAAAATTTACAGATTTTGTACTAGAAAATCAAACAAATCCAGGGGAAGCTGGTAATTTACACGATACCACCAACTTATTCGCTAAGGGACTAAGAGAAACGTCATTAGCACTTATTCCAAAATTTAAGGGGAAAAGAGGAACTATTTCAACAATACAGTACATAAACAAGGTGGAAAGGGTATTTAAAGGAGAAAGAATAAACGAAAAAGTCAAAATAGAGATTTTTTATCAGGCCTAGAAAATGAGGCAAAATCTTGGGCAGATGGTATAGAGAGTGAATGGGAGACATACGAGCAGGCTAGGGAAGCATTTTTGGAAAAATATTGGTCTCAAAACATGCAGGATGATTTTCTACAATTAATTTTCAATGGAAAATATAACAAGGATGGTACTATGAGTGAATATTTCAATAAATTTGTGACACAGGCGAAATATTTAAGATACCCAGTAACAGAAGATAGATTGATAGGTCTTCTAACGAATCATTTTCCAACTGCAGTACAAGACGTTCTAATCAATGTAAATAAACAGAATATTACAGAGGTAGGGAGAGTTTTGATGGCATTCGATGATAGGTATCAAAGAAATCAATGATCAATCAAACAAGTATGGTATTGATAGGCCTAGGCAATCGTCAAACCCTCAAATCAGAGAAGTCAATAATAGACAAGATAGACAAAATAGTTATCAAACACCAGAGCAAAATAGGAGATATACAAATCATAATAAAGTGTATCAACAAGATAGGAACCAAGGACCTTCGAGGCAAATAAATTCGAGTGAAAGATAGATTAATAACAGTAACAATACAGGTCAACCTGGATAAGCAACTAGTCAAATACATCAACCTCCAAATTTTAATTTTGTGCCACCATTCCCAGGGACAATTTTAAATGGGTACCATTCTGGACAAAGGAAAAACTAAAAAGTCAATCACGTGACAGTCCGTACGTGATGCAGATTACAAGTAAAAACCGGACCACAGAACAATCGGCTTATTTAGAGTATGTTAGGCAAAATTTAATACTACAGGGTAACCCTAAGGAAGATTTGTTATTTGAAACAATAGACAAGCATAATTTTAGTAAAACCGTATCACCTGATATAGAAGGAAAATTTGGTAACCTTAAGGTAAAAATGTTACTAGATACAGAATCAGAGGTGACAGCAATGTCACAAGAATGTTTTGAAATAATAAAAAATAGTGATTTAAAGGAGACTATTCCCGTGTTACCCGTAACTAAAAACAAAAAGGTTAAAAAACAAATATTAATTGATGTTGATATAATATAAAAATGAGCGTCATATTCACTATTATAGAAAATTTAAATGTTCCAATTATACTAGGTTCAGATTGGTTAGCAGGATTTGAAGATGATATAAATTATCAAAATAGACAACCTTTTAATTTGAAAGTGCCATTTAGTGAAAAAGTTTGTTCAAATATTCTAAGATTGCAAGTAAAAGGCATAAACAATCAAATTCAAGAAAACATTATAAAAAGATTACAACAATTATCAGTTAATAACTTACAAATACCTTGGACAGACATAGAAGAAATAATTTGTAAACTGTCAGCCATCAGTAAAGTGCAAAAACAAAAATTAGATGTAATATGGCAACATAAAGAAATCTTTTCAGAAAAACCAGGATTAATAAACTTATATAAATGTAAATTGCAAGTATTAGATCAAACCTCTTTTAATTGCAAATCATATCCCGTTCCCTATAGCCAGAGATCACCTGTAGAGGAGACCCTTAATCACATGTTTGAATGGGATACAATCGAGCGATGTAGCTCTGACATAATAAACCCATTAGTGGTAGTTAAGAACAAATATTGGGGGAGGAGGGCTGAGATTATGTTTAGATGCCCGTAAAGTGAATCAAATTTTAATTAACGATAATGAATCACCAGCACCAGCAAATGAACTAATTCAGAAATTTGAAGGCTGTAAATTTTTAACTTCATTGGATCTAGTTAGCTCTTTTTGGCAAATTTAGTTAGAACAAGATTCTAGAAAATATACCTCTTTTATATATAATGGAAGAACTTTTTGTTTTAAATGAATGCCTTTAGGACTTAACAGTATCAACCAGTAAATTCATTAGAGGTTTAGAAAAGGTTTTAGGCCCTGAGGTGCTTAATTTTGTAACTCTGTATGTAGATGACATAGTGATTGCATCAAAAACATTTGAGCAACATGTAAAACAGCTAGAATTGGTACTAAGTAAACTTAAAACAGGAGGAATGACAGTTAATTTCAAAAAATCTTCTTTTCTTTGTGAACAAATACATTTTTTAGGTCATATAATATCCCCAGAGGGAATTTCAGCAGACAAAAATAAAACTAGGTCAATTAAGGAATTTCCTACACTAAAGAACAAAAAACAACTAGAAGCTTTTCTGGGTCTTATAAATTATTACAGGAAATTTGTTAAACACCATTCAGACCTTGCGATACCATTGTTAAATTTAACAAAAAAGAATCAGGACTGGAACTGGGGCAGTGCAGAAGATGCAGCGATAGACACCATTAAACAACAATTTGTAAGTACAGTAACCTTAAAACACCCTGACCTTGAACAACCCATGAACATATGTTGTGACGCATCTGGATTAGTGATAGGCGCTGAGCTGTTTCAATTTGATAAAGAAGGAAACCGTAGGCCCATGGCATATGCTAGCAGATTACTTCATGGTCCTGAAGTTAATTATACAATTACAGAGAAAGAACTATTAGCTATAGTATATGGATGTCAACAATTTAGAATTTATATTTATGGAAAACCAACCACTCTATACACGGATCACAAGGCATTATTTTTTATTAATAAATTTAAATCACTTCATGGTCGCTTAACTATATGGATCCTACTGTTACAAGAATATAATTTAACAATAAAATATATAGCAGGAAAGGACCAAATAGTAGCAGACATCCACCTGAAAGCACACTAGAAGGTACCGTTGATGGGGATTTGAGAGTTTTAATACATAAAAGAAAAGCTATTAGTGAAATAGACAAGGAAATAAAAAAGGAATTACCATTATGTCAAAAAGAGGATCCAAAACTTAAAAAGGTATTTGCAGAACTAGAAGAGTCAGAACCTAGACTAGAAATTGCAAATAACTATCAAATTTATAATAATTTACTTTTCAAGAAAACCTCCATAGATAAAAATTGGACTATTTGTATTCCCACCGAATTAGTAATAACTATAATAGAAAATTGCCATGTAGGGGTAAAAAATATTATAATATTTTAAAAGAATCATGTAATTTCCGAGAATGAACAGAACTATAACAAGAGTATTAAGATAGTGTGTCATATGTCAAAAAACCAAAATCCCTAATGTAAAGTATGAGGGCTTAATGAAAAAAATATTAGCAGATCGACCGTTACAATTAGTTTTTGTCGATATATATACCTTCTAGTAGTAGAGGTGTGCAATACATATTTGCTGTTCTAGATATTTGCACTAAATACGTTAAATTATACACTATAAGGAAAGCAACTGCTAATGCAGTTACGAATAATATCATACAAAATTATGCAAAGGACATAGGTATTCATTCCGCTTACTATTGTTTCAGATCATGGAACACAGTTCACGACCATAAAATAGAGGTCAACTCTGTCAGACAACAATATTATTGTAAAATATACTTCTGTATATCATTCCCAAAGCAATAGTGTATAAAGAGTCAATAGAGAAATTGGTAGGTTTTTAAGGTTGTTTTGTCATGATCATCATGCTTCATGGGCATCTTATGTGGAAAGAATAAAGATTTGTCTAAATTCAACAACACACGAAAGCACATGTTACACACCTCAAGAATTAATGAAGGGTACAAGAGCAAATAGAAAGCTTGAAAAACTCTGATTTTACACAAATAGATCACCAAACCAAATTACACTTAGCAGTAAAAAGATTAAATGAAACAGCAGAAAAAAGAACCCAGTACAATGACAAAAAGATCCTCAAACCTATTGAATATGTAAATGGCCAGTTAGTTCTGGTAAAAAAACATCAATTGTCGTCAGCTCTAAATAAAGAGGTAAAAAAGTTATTTTTACTATATGACGGACCATATCAGGTAAAACAACAGATAGGTCAAAATGTATACTTAATCCAAGACCCTGAGACTCTTAAGATTAGAGGTGTTTTTAATATCACAGAATTAAAACTCTATTATAACAAGACGAATATCTAAAACAGTTTTCAGCTACATTAATTATAAAGAATAGACAAACACTTGTAATGTGCCTTTCGAACGCACTTCAATATTCCTCCTCGCAGTCCAATCCCCGGCCGGAATTCAATTCTTTTGTGGGTTACCGCATTCCAGGAGACTGGCAGCGTCGTTAAACGCAGATTAGGAGCTGTAAGAACGGCCAGGACTCCGAAAAATGTTTAGAGAGTGAGACAGTCATTTTTGCTGTCCCCCCGCCGTTCCGCTCGCAAACATGCGGCTGCTCTGAGGCTTTATGACCACGCTGAGAGACGAATCCTTCACAAAGAACTCAAATTTCATCCGTACAAACTGGCTGTTGTGCAGGAGTTGACTGGCCGCGATTTAGTGGCCCGCCAAACTGCATGTGAAGCTCTCCTTGGAACCCTTCCCCACGACACGGTAACATTCTTCAGCGACGAGGCTCACTTTTACCTTTCAGGCTGTGTCAACAAACAGAACATGCGCTACTGGAGTGCTGAAAATCCACGTCAACTTCACCAAACCCCTCTCCATTGTGAGCATGTTACCATTTGGTGCGCGTAATTTCGTTGGTCGGGATCATTGGTTCTTATTTTTTTGAGGAAAACAAGCGCGCTGTCACGGTGAATGCAGCTCGATACAGGGAAATGATAAAATAATTTTTCCTTCCACACCTGGAAGAAATGGATTGTTTACAACGATCGACCACGGACCTAGCTCACCTGAAGACAAACAGTCGGAACACCATCGCCGAAATACCGATGGACATGCTTCAGAGAATGGCGCGAAACTTCATAAATCGACTCACTCAGTGCATTGGCAATGGTGGTCATCATTTGAAAGATTTAATTTTCAAAACTGCATGAAATTTTTTTTGGTGAAGTGGCTGATTACATTTCTGTAAAAAAAAATAGGTTCCCATATAAAGTAAAATATTTAGCACATGATTTTTTTTTGTAACTATGACATACCAATACTCACTACACTTTCGTATGACATGGAAATAAGGTAGGCCCTAACTGATCCTACCATTGCATTCATATAATACTAGTTAGATATATCAGAAAGTTCTATACAACGCTTGTCAAGACACCCAGAAAAAGTAAATTTCACTGAATAACCACAATAATTGTATAACAGCAGATTGAAAATTCAGAGTACTAAATTTGAACATTTACGACAGTTAAAGTCAGTTTTACCATCAGAAATTCGTAATTTCTATAAATATATTCCACTTTAAATTTTGTTTTCAGTTTACACAAACTTCAGTTAAGTTAGAAGGTTATTTAAATTTTATATTTTATTTTTCATTTTAGATATTTAGTGTTTACCTATTGACTAATTTTTGTGTTGCATAACATATTTTGATCATTAATTATTTATAAATTTAAATGACTTCTTATTAAAACTAATTACCGTACTATGATCTTCTGATCTATACCTCTGTTAGCCATGGACATTGTGGTATTATTTTAATTTTTGATAAATTGTTTTCATATTTTAATTTTGTTTCCACTTATATTGAAATGAAATTATTATTCTAAATATAAAATTTGACACTAGCTAATATTTTTAATTCTTCAATACAAATAGGCCTAGATAAAATATTATATACAATTTTTTTTATACCAACATTATGTTATTAACAAAACCTCGAATGCCAAACAAATTAACAAAATAAATGTAGCAGAACCTCGTATGTCATTTATATAAAAACATTTTAAAATATTTAAACATTGTATCTTCTTAAGAACTAGAAAGTTTTTCTTGCTTCTGAAAAATTGACTTTTTTGACATATTTGGTTTTATTTCTTCAACGACGATACGTTCTGTAATAAATCTTTCATCAGATGAATGTCCCATGTTTGGCTGGAAAGGACAAACAGCTTCTACTTTAAAACTTCCAGGTCAGTGGCATTTTAAGTTACAGTGTCGAAAAGATTTATAATTTCTAGAGAAGATGGTGGAAGGGTTACAATTAGAGGAAAAACTGCCTATTGCACAGATATTGATAAGTTTCTAGGCATTTTCAAAAAAGGACAGTCTTTTAAAAACATTAAACCTGAAATTCTTCCAACTAGTACGGCTATAAAATCAGTTGTGAGATGTTCACAATTTATTGAAAAAACACTTTGGCATTAAATGGATGGAAAATGCTATATCCATCTGCTACCAAGGTCGTAAGAGATAGGTAGAGATAAACACGAGAAGGAGCAGCAAGATGACATGTGTGAAGCGCAAGATGAAGAAACTGACTTGGTGATCTAAAAATATTTCATTCAAAATGTGGAAAAGTGTAAATTTTTGAAGATATTTTTAAGTGTGCAAAAACAAATATTGTATGTACTTTTTCGTTGGTTTTATGTCAAAAGAAGTCTTTTATAAGAATGTAAACAACACCTTTTAATAAACTTAATCCAAAAATATCTTTTTTTTATTTATTACCGGATACCTACATTACAATTTTTTTTAAATCATTTAGTTGCTAATAATTATCAAAATATTAACATTCTAGTCCAAAAAAAAGCCAAAATCTAGGCATGATAAGAAAGTAGCCTAAACAATTTAATTCCATAAATTGTCTTATCCAGCTTGTGTTGTCCCAGAACTTGTCTTGCTTAGTAGTTCCAAAAGTGACCTTATCCAAATTTAAAATGTAAATAAATATGTAACAAATAATAAAATATTTGTGTTGTTTGAATGTAATATCTTTTTAATAATGAGTCATATGCCGTGTCTGAATAGCCTGTTCCTCACGGACTTGTACACCCTTTAATATAACATGTTTCTGGCGCCCCTGGGTACATAGGGTGCACAATAGTTTTCGGACAGCGATATTTTGATCGTTAAAAGGCCTAATAGTAATCACAATATGGGTGTTAAAATTGACTTCCAAGATAAAGAATTAAAACAATTAAAGGAGGTAAAATACCTTAGGTTGGTTATAGACTGCACACTTAACTGGAAACCACTTATACAGTTCATAGTAAATAAAATGGCTCCTAGCATATAACCCGAATGGGTAGTAAGACGCGGTGCTAAATAAATAAAATAGCCTCTGTAGTAGGGAGACTTAAAAGGATGTCCTATAAATTTTCGCTTAATGTACTTAAACCAATTTACTACTCTCTAATCCACTCCCATATCAACTACCCTTAATGTAATTTGGTGCTGTGGCTATCTTAAATCACCTTAGGCCACTTATAGTTCTACAGAATAGAGCAATCAAAAACTTATACAGACTCCTTTACCTCACACCCACTAATGATGTATACAATAACACTAATATTCTGTCCTTAAGGAAACAAATAATATATGACTCTGCAATAACATTTCTCAAAATAGGTAGTGGTGCAACCTTAAGCTCAATCAAAGTGGATTAAAACCATACACATGGTCACTTAACTAGAGGACATAACCTCTGCATAGTTCATTTTAATATAGTAAATTATGGACTATACTCAATTTGTGATAAGAGCACACGATATATCATTAAAATTCCTAATGGCATTAAAACATTGGAATTACATAAGCTAAAAAGGGAACTCAAAATATGGAACTAGTCACATTTTGTGCCGTTGTTGGAGCGACTGGTAATACAGTCCCTCCAATATTTGTGTTTTATAGGAAACGGTATAAATCTTCCTTTTGGAATGGTGTACCTCCTGGGAGTTTAGGCCATCCTTCGGGATGGATGAATGTGAACCTATTTGTTAATGTCATTAAGCAGTTCAAAACATTCACTAGAGCTACAAAAGAAGACCCTATTCTCATTATTTTAGACAACCATGAATTTCAAGCTTCCCTAGAAGATATTCTTTACTGGAGAGAAAATGGAATTCACTTTGTCACATTCCCGCGGCACACATCGGTTGCAGTCCTTAGATGTTGCTCTTTACAGCCCATTTAAGTCACATTTGAAGACAGCATTTAATAGTTGGATGTTAGCACACTGGAAGAACAATCACCATCTATGAAATAGCTGAACTGGCAACTTTAGCTTACACTTCAGCTTTCAGCCTTCGAAACATAGTTTCATCGTTCAAAAATACAGGATTGTGGCCTCCGAAGCGTTCTGGATTTTCAAAAGAAGATTTTGAATGTGCTTTTGTAACAGACCAACCTGCTCCCTCACCTGGAGGTCTACCAAATGCAATAGTTACATCACAACCAGCCCCCTCTTCTTTGTCATCTGAAGACCCAATCAAGGGTGTTGAAGACCTGTCTTCAACAATAGGAAGCAGTATCTTTATGCCAGACAAGGAAATGCCAAAAGCTGTAACACCAAAATATGTGCGACCTGACCCAAAAGCCATGCCAAGAAAATTGTGTATCAAAAGACGCAAAAAAGGTAAATCAAGAATATTAACTTCAACCCTGGAAAAAAATAGATTAAAAACTCATGGTGTCTATTAAACTTGACCAATGAAATCCCTGACCTTTTCCCTGATCATTTCCTAAAATTCCCCGACTAAAAAAGTATGTCACATCCTTTTAACTCGCCCCCCCCNCTAAACTTGACCAATGAAATCCACCCCGACCTTTTCCCTGATTTCTCCTGATCATTTCCTAAAATTCCCCACTAAAAAAGTATGTCACATCCTTTTAACTCGAACCCCCCCTCCTCCCTCGTTTTTTCTATTAATTTTTTTATAATAATAATTTTTAAAATTTGAATTAAAATTGTTCACTAGGAATTAAAAATATATTACACAGCTACAAGCAAAAACATGACATAATTTACTGATTATTTTATTTCATATTTTGAGTAAATATCATTTTCCCGGATTTTTATTGTGATTTACCAAATTCCCGACTTATTCCCGTTTTTTCCCGATCACTTCAAATTCCCGGCTAATTCCCGTTTTCCCTGATTTTCCCGGATGGTAGACAGCCTGGGAACTGAATTGGAGGAAAGAAATAGTCCTAAGAAGCCAAGCTGTGCAGTTAAAAATAAAAAGTTAGAAAACCTGAAAGTGACCCAAATGGGAGGTTTTCAGACACCATTTTATAATGCGACCTTTGTTACAGGTATGGATTTGTCCAATTATGATATAACAATGAAAGAGGTTTCGGATTTGTGCCAAATATTAATGATGAAAAAGGAAAATCAAATGTAGGATTGAATGATTTCATCCTATATAGATTTTCTTAAAAAAAAAATAAAGAGTTGGAGAATGGAAACACATAAAATCCAGAAGTATACTTAGGTTCAATAATAAAAACTGTACAAAGAATTAACCAAATGTAAGAAGCTTGTAATCGACACGCGAGAAATTGTAGATTACATTACTATAAGTTTTTTTTAGAAAATGATTACGTCTGTATTATTTTCAACCAAATTATGCCGTAATCACCACAGATTACCCCTTATTGTCGGTTCTCTATACGATGAGAAACTATGTTAACTTTTCTACCAAACGCATTAGCGCTACTGTCGAAGAAATGCAATGTTTTCTTTAATTTTTTATATTTAAAATCTCAATTCATTTGCACTCATGTTTTCTATAAGTTGCTTTAAAACAGCAAAAACTGAAATTTAAAATACACCACTTTTACTTTTATTAGTTTGTTTTATTTAATATTAATGTTAATATTAAGTTTGATAAAATTAAAATGTGTATTTATAAATATGTCCATAACCTATGTCACAATCACCTCTGAATAAGGCTACACAAACACATGTTATGTTAAGCATTGGACGCCAAATTTGCACTTATGTTTAAACGTATTGTACGTTACAATTATAATTACAGAGGTTCATGGAATTGAATAATCGCTATATCTTTTGTGTGCTGTATAAATGGATTAGTATATTGACTGATACAATTACAAGTTTTATGAAACAACGACCGGTCTACGTACTGTGCACATTGTTACAACACAACAGGAAGTATGTACAATTGTACAGTAGTCAAAGATGCAAATAATAGGCCTAACGCACACATAACAAAGGTGGAAACATTTGGAACTAATAATTCAAATATAACTATGTTGTTATTCACACATATTTATAAATTTAAATTTATTTGACCTCTTATTAAAACTAATTACCGTACTATGCTCTTCTGATAAATACCTTTATATATTTGGCCCATGAAAATCAGTATTGTCAACTGTAGCACAATCGTATTTTAGATATTTACTGAATTTTTGAGAAGGTTTAGGGCAGACACGTATCCAAAATTCAATTTCGTGTGAAGGGTGAGGTGTGGAGGGAAGTTTGGACACAGTTTTTAAGCACCCACCCAGTCACGCCTTTAGCAATGTGATAGCTCACAGACATATTTAGGATACAATTCTAGGAGGACGGGCAGGGGGAGGGAGACCAGAGAAATGTGATAAATATAAAATGTTTGGCTTGCGGTTCTTAAATAAACAAGCCTATGCCAAATTTTTCGTGACACCACAATCTACAAAAATAGTTGGCTGCAATCGACCACACAACACCTTGGATGACACTATTACAGCTCACGTTGCAAGTACAGTCCAATTTCCATAGAGGGTCCTTTTATAAAAAGTGTTATTTCGGCCAACATTGATAGCATTTAACTATTGATTTTAGTATTATTTTATAGATAATATACATCAAAATTGACAGATGTATATCACATGACTTTACTTATGAATACGTAAAAGTAGATCTAGCAACTTTTTTAGCTGCCAGATACAAGACCTTATAAAAATTAGACTGTAGCTTAGATTACAATAATATTTCGATAATTTATATGTCAATAATAGCTTTGGATTATTTTTTATTTGTTATCTCAAAAAGGTGATTTGGTGGGGGGGGGGGGAAGAAGGGGGTTCCACCCCTTCTTCCTTTTGTCTGAGTAATTGATTTAGGGTCAAGATAGACTGTGACTTCCTGTCTCAATGGTAATGGCAGATTTTTGATAGCTGATTTTATTTTTACTGTTCTATTAAACCATTAAAATATCGATTTCTCACTATGGGAATAGATTAAGTTTTTTAATTAAACAGTAATTTTACTTTCGTAATCATTTTTTTATATCTATGATAGATATTGAAGAAGCTTAGGATAATTTTAACTCCCTATCTCTCCAACCTCCCTCCCAAAAATAGGAAGAATTTGACCCCTTGCGATCCTTTCACCCCTCCCAATACGTTCCATCTTCCTTTCCTTCCCTCTCTCCCGATTCTAGAGTAATTCTACGATATCATATTGTCAAATGCTAGTTGTTGTTCTAAGTTGGAAGGATTGAATGGCTGAGAATATTTTAGGACAAGAAAGGATGCATCTTACTTGTCCCGTGGATTTATCATTTTCAAGAGCGACGCCATCCTACCTTCGTGGCAATTCAAAATGAACCCTTCCTGTCTAACTTATTCCATGAGATATCATATTTAGCAATGTCAAGGGAGGGCATATGTCTTTATTCGGGTATTCTATGGAATAATGTATTGATCGCGTGTTTGACATCATTGGCTATTTAGGGGTGAAGTGATGGCATCGCTTTGATAAGATGGTGAGTTTATATTCACTATTTACTTTGATTCTAATGTTGTAATGGCCTCGCATTATAAAAGACTAACAATTAATCACCCACAAAAAAACACCTTTGATGGCACCGAACTTTTCACTTACAGGTTGTTCTCGTAATACAACGCGCATGCGTCAATTGAAGGTACCGTATCAAGATTAAAAAGGACTAAATTAAATCCAAATATTAATGAAATACCATTATAATTAAATGAAACGTGATTACTTAAGTTTATTAAACCTAGAGTAAAATATAAATATTATAAGAAGAAATATGGACACAGGAAACGATCCTGTGATATTTGACTCAGCGTGCCACTGCTGTACCACTGAGTAATAATGGACACTATCTAATTAAAACTCTCGAATAATTCGATAGTGTAATACTATCGACCTATTCGATAGTTTAAAAATAATTTGAATGAAAAAAAAATCATTCCCGTGGTTGCTGATCGATAGCCAACCTGGCTGCTTTGAATATTTTACTTGTGTTATTCACACAAAATATTCGTTTAAATAAGGTCCACCTCTGGGAACCAGTACCAGTACTTTGATATGTTGTTTTGTGTTCTTAACACGTATTTTAGACTTGTTTGTTTGGTCTTTTTATCACTTTATATTTTAGTATGTTTTGTTTTGTCATTTTAACAAACTTATTTTATTTTAAAATGTTTGTTTTGTATTTTTAATTTATTGCATACACCTGTGTTTTTTTTATTAGCAGGTGAATCACTTAATAACATGCTAATAGCCATTTGAGCACTCCAATTGAGTGTTTCAAATGTTTACTTCCTCATATTGAGCATTTTTTAGAATTTTTTTTATTGTATCTTTAAATTTCAAGGCCCTAATGACCTCACCGTATTGACGGGCTTAGAGACACTAATAATAATAATAATAATAATAATAATAATAATAATAATAATGTTTCTTCAGGACTAATTGTTTGAAACAACTAATAGCAAGTGTTAGAAATGTTTTTGTTTCCTCAGAGCTTCTGAGGACAACAGGTGCAGTTGTTGAAGACTGTCAGAGTACATAAGTATATAGAAATAATCGACAGGTTTTAGACTTGACAATACATGTTATAATAACTAAGAACATGACTCAACTGTTACACAAGTTCATAGGCATAGCTACAGATTAGCTAACAAAAAATAACGACACATTCAACGATGATACCAACCTAAACTAGAATATCCCTGCATAGAATTGCATATTTTAATACTCCTTCTCATTTCTACTACAACCACAAAATTAGGCAAAATGTCCTACATGAATTCTTAAATACATACAAATAAACTCTAGTGAATCAGCATTTGATTAAACCAATATAATTACGAAAGTACTCAAATTTGTTTGCAACCAAACTCTTTGTCAGAATGTCAGCACATTGTTCATTTGTCTCCAAATAAATCACATCAATAACACCATTTAAATACAAATCACAAACAAAGTTGTATTTTACATCAATATGCTTTAGTCTTCAATGTTTCCATTCATCCAAACATCTTATGCAGGACTGGTTGTACTCGTACACCTTGGTGGGTTCTAGAATGATCCCAAAGTCCTGGATCAGTCTTCTCAACCAGAGTAGGTTGGATGAGGCGGTTGACAGGTAGATAAACTCTGAATCCGTCAAGCTTAGGGCGACTCTAGTCTGCTTACGTGTACTGCAACCAACAGTGGCACCATAAACTTGGAATAAGTATCCAGATGTAGATTTACGATAATTGCTGTAAATGGACCAGTCTTCATCAACGTAGGCCCGTAAGGCGGCATCACAGTTCTTCGGAAAAAAGAGACCAACTTCAAGTGTTCCTTGAATGTATCGTAGTATTCATTTGAGTCCAATCCAGTGAGCTTCTGTTGCATTGCTCTGATATCTGCTGTAGAAATTCACTGAGAAGCTCAGATCAGGGCGAGTGTAGAGCATCACATGCGTCAAACTACCAACCAGCTCACGGTACGTTTTTTTTATTATGCACTCTGATGTAGTTATTTCAGGTGGGTTTGCCTCAATCGGTGTCTTGTCAAGTTTGCATTGTTCCATACCAAATTTCTTGAGAACTTTCCTCAAGTAGGCTATTTGGCTAAGGGACATGCCATCAGTTTTCTGATCAATTTTTATACCTAGAAAGCTGTGCAAACCTCCAAGATCCTTCATCTCGAATTCTTACATAAGATATGTTTTGATGTCATTCAACTTCTGCAGATTGTTCCCCGCCAAAATTATGTCATCTACCTAAACCAAAAGTTAAGTTTTTATGCTGTTGCTGAAGTCGAAGTAAATAAATTTTTAGTTTTCAGACTACTTAAATCCGAGATAATTCACAAATTTGTCAAGTTTAGCATTCCACTCCCGTGGTGCCTGCTTCAATCCATTGAGGGTCTTGTGTAACTTACAAACAAGGTTGCTGTCAGTTACGAAGCGAGTTGGCTGCTTCATATAAACCTCTTCAGGAAGGTCTCCATGTAAGAATGCATTTTTCACGTTCAACTGGAAGGCAATTAAATCTTCTTTGTTTATGATTGCAAGCAGGGTTCTGACATAGGTTAAATTGGCTACGGGTGAATACGTTTCATTGTAGTCAAACCCTTTCTTCTGTGCACAGCCCTTCACCACCAACCTTGCCTTGTACCTGTCAATCTGTCCATTTTCATCCTGATTCATCTTGAAGACCCACTTGCAGTTGATAGCTCGTTTACCGGATGGCAGCTCAGCAAGGGTCCAGGTCTAATTTTTCTTTAATGAGTACATCTCTTCCTCAACTGCAGCCCTCCATTATTGGGCATCATCTCTACTATGGATGTCCTCAAATATTTCTGGCAAGTTGTCAATAAATGACTCGGCATCAAGAGCCAGTGCGACATAGTTATTTAGGTATGCCAGTACAGTGCGAGGTCTCGTGCTCCTACGCAGAGATTCAAGTTCCTCGCCAGGACTAGGAGTCTCTTCTTCGTCAGAAATTGTCTCTGGTTCTCCTCCTGAAGAGGGCTTCTCCTGCAATTCAATAAAAACTTCATTTGGAGTCAAACTGATGACCTCAGTAGCTCTAGAGGGTTTTGAACCGACAACATCACTGGCTATGAACTAATGTTCATCAGAATTTATATCATGCCCGGGTAAGATTTTTCGTTCCTGTGGACACCACAGCCTGTGCCCATTTGGGCAGTAACCAACAAAGTAGCACTTTTTAGAGCGGCTGTCAAGCTTACTTTTAAGTACTTGATTAGGTAATCGAAGATGTGCTACACAGCCAAAAACCTTCAGTTTTAACATATCAGGCTTTATACCATACCACAGTTCTGCTGGAATCTTGTTTTCAAGAGCTTTGGTAGGTGATCTGTTTATTAGGTGGACTTTAGTCATAACAGCCTCCGTCCAGAGTGACATATCAAGAGAAGAATGAAGGAGTAAACAGCGTGTTTTATCCATGATGCTACGTCCCATTCTCTCTGCGACGCCTTTCTTCTGACTTGATACCTTTCTTTTTTAAATAATCGAGCATTTCTTGGGACACAAATTCACCACCATTATCTGAGCTAAAGCGACTTATTTCTAGGCTAAAGTGATCTGTTGCCATAGCTTCAAATTATTTGAAGTATGAAAATACTCCAGACTTTGACTTTAAAGTGTAAATGACTGTAAAGTGACTATAGTCATTAATCAGGGTAAGCAGATACCTCTTTTGATCATATGATACGGGCTTAATGGGCCTACAAAATCACTGTGTATGATCTCCAAAGGGCGATTAGCTCTAAGGCGTGGCTTTGTATGAGGAAGATGTGTTTGTTTAGCCTGTATGCAAGAGTCACATAAATCGGGGATCGGTGCTTGATCAACCTTGATCCCATCTACAATCTTACTTAAGTGAACTAAACCGGTTTTGCCAATGTGACAAAGCCTCTTGAGCCACAAATCAGATGATGCTACAATGGAACTAGCAAATCCAGCACATGCTTTTTCACGAGGTGAAAGAGACATTGTATACACTTTACCAGAGCGAGTGGCAGCAGTCAAAAAAATATTACTTTTCAGAATGGTAGCGTTCCCCTTTTCAAACACAACTTTAAGCCCACTAGCGTCCATTTTACTAACTGAGAGTATATTAAATTGTAATCCAGGGACATTAATTACGTTGGAAAGTTTGATAAAGTTTTGATTACCTTTGTGAGTCACAGACGCGTGTATATCTCCGATTTATTCAGCACACAACATCGATCTTGATTTGGCAATTTTTATTTTGATAGACTTTGAAAGGCGTCTTTTATTTGAGACCAAACTAATATTTTTATCACTGATCATATGCTCAGTGGTGCCAGAGTCAAGCAACCACACAGATCCATCACAACAAGCCACTGACGTAAAGTCAAACTAAATTCATCATCACAAGCTTCAGCTACATTTTCTTTACGTATTGAATTATTCTGCTGCTTCTTGCTTTAAATTTTGGACAGTCCGAACGAAAATAACCAACTTTATTTCAGAAAAAACACTTATTACCAGTAACTTGCTTTGAAATGCTTTGTTTACAATTAGGACAACATTCCTGTTGCGAAGATTTCAATTTTCTAGCCTTGCAATAAGTAAAGCTAGAGAATGATTGGCTGCATCCATCAATACCTTCTGCTTGGAATTTGCTCTGCTCATCAAGTAAGCGCGTTTTTACGAATGCCAGGTTGATATTATCAGCAGATAGTGTTTCTATGGCAGTGACGATTACTTCATATTTAGATGGCATAGTCAATAGAAGATGGCAGACAACATCTAATTCTTCGAGGTTAGCTCCCGACGATTTCAATTCCCGAATAGTACGATCAAACCTAATAGAATGCAATTCAAGAGTCTCTGAAGAAGGATCCAATTTCATCATCAACAAGGTTTTGCGCAGTAAAAGCTGATTAGCAATACCTTTGCGAGCGTAAGTGTTACGAAGAACTTGCCATATATCATAAGCGGTGTTCTTATCCTTCACACAATCCAAGTGGCTGTCCAAGATTCGTTGTATAATCTGTGACTTACACTTGCGATCGGCTTTCTGAAGGTTTTCCAGCTCTTTTTCCTTTTCCGCCTTAATTTCAGCATTATCAGTAGACGCAATTTTCACCTAGTCCCGATAATCACCTTGAATAAAGGGCAACAGACCTATTTCATCTAGAAGAGTTTCTACTCGAAACTTCCGGTTGTCGAAATTAGTGCCGTCGAAAAGGGAAATTCTGTACGTTTTGTCTTCTTCTAAAACCATTATGGTGATGGTGATTGGCAACGGCGTCACAAACAACAAGCAAACACGTAGAGTTAACGCGTATTACTGCACATACTTGACTTATAGCTTTACCCATCTTAAAATCCACAATCACAAACCTGGGCACATAACCTGTCGAAGTACACAAGTTTATAGAAATAATTAACCGGTTTTAGACTTGACAATACATGTTATAATAACTAAGGACATGACTCAACTGTTACACAAGTTCATAGGCATATACACAGTTTAGCTAAAAAAAAAGACACATTTAACGGTGATATCAACCTAAACTAGAATATCCCTGCATAAGTTTATAGAAATAATTAACCGATTTTAGACTTGACAATACATGTTATAATAACTAAGAACATAACTCAACTGTTACACAAGTTCATATGCATGTACATAGTTTAGCTAAAAAAAAAAGAACACATTTAACGGTGATACCAACCTAAACTAGAATATTCCTGCATAGAATTGCATATTTTAACAGACTGCTCCTGGTTTCCCACTAATCCACGTCTTAGCGACTATTGGAGGCAACCGGCGCTCTTGTCTCCCATGGTCTGTGAGTAACACATGGCTCTCAGTGTTGTTTTGTTTGTTGTCCCCGCACAGATGTGTTGGTAACTTCCCAACTACTCGAAACGTCCAGACCTCCTATAGAAGTGAACGGTGGGGAGGACATTCCTCTCGTCTCGGCTCGGGCTATCCGTGGGGATGTCTGGCGTCGCAAATAGCAGCGGAGGTCGCCCCTGAAGGCGGCCGCTACTGGTGGCTTCTTGCCCGAGCCTCGGGTAGACGAGGCGTTGTTCTCCCCCCTTCAGTCGGAGAGCAGACGGACACAAGCTACACCGGTGAGTGAAACATTATTCCAAACCCCATTTAGGATCATCTGTTTTTTTAATAGTAGACCTGGGTTTTAACTACAGATGGGTCAGATCCACCTTTTCTCGAATCTGTATCTACATTTTAACTACATATTCCGAATCTAAGAGAATATGATAAGCAAAATAATTTAACTTTACCTCAGTGGTATGTTATACATGTTGTTTTTCAATTCCAATTTTGGTCATAAAAGCCACATTGAGAATTGAAAACCATGAGGGGCCACGTTATAAAAAAAATGCTCTTATCAGCAGCGTAAGGTCATTTGACCATCTAAATTTTACCATACAATTTTAACAAGTATATATTTATAAGCTATAAATAGTGATAAACTTATTTCAAATAATTACAGTTCACGAGTTAAATGGAATCAAACTTGCTAGTCTATGCTTTTTGTGTAGCTACCATTGTTAAGGTAAAGTAATTAATTAATAGGGCCCTGATTTGGTATACCTAGACAATAATATGAGGTGTATACAAGGGAATATTTATAATAGTATTAATATTAATGTAGATTAATAATATTAAAACCTCATTGGGTGACCTGGCGGTCTAGGGGCAAGGTGTCGGATTTCTGTGCTGGGGTCCGGGGTTCAACCCTAGGTCCCGGCACAGATTTATCTGATTACCAAACTCTTCCTTCACCTCTGACAAGACATCTTGTGAATGTGGGGAATGTCAGACCTCCACCGTGGTTCGGATTCCATGTTAAACTGTAGGTCCTCCATTTCATCTCACAATCACCCTACCATTACACATTAGCGTAAGTGCGTATAACCCTGGGACGTAATTTGCCACCCTACTATGTATTTCTCTATATTTTTATACCTTTTTTGAATAGTTTCCAATTTAATTTCGTGTGAAATTAAACACTTCAAAGTTCGGTCACTGTTTCGCCGGCTTGACAAATAATACTATTGACATCCATTTAAGAAAGTAAAAGGACAGAAGGAACAACGTATAACATTGTTTTAAATAATTTAAATAAGGAATTTTGATTTAAGGAAGAACACTTACCTTTTATTAAACATCCTTTTAAGAAGTGTGTTTAACTCTCGTTGTATTTATAATTAACGTCAGCCATGTTTGATTTCAACGCATGCGCAGTTCTATCAAACAAATGAGTAGCGAGTCTCGTGGTTGTAGAAGAAGAAACAAGGCTCGATGTAAATAAATCAACTAGCGCGTTTTTCAATTTTGGCAGATAGAAATAAACATTTAATTCTTTAAGAAAACACTGTTTCACATTCATTATCATACAGTTCAATATTTATATTAAACCTGCATTGTATTTGATTTTTATCCCTAGTCCATAGCCAACATTTTATCTTTCGTTTTTATATATTAGTTTTCTCTTTGGACTTGGAAGTAAAGAATAGAACATTTTTAAATTTGATTTTGGAAGACTATCTATATGAGACTGGGTCTTCTTCCTCGGTGTTGGTCCAACATGGAGCCAAATCTGTGGAGCTTCTAATTCAAATTATTTTAAAGTGAATTAACGGTGGTAAATTAAAGTACAAGTAGCAAAAATGGAAAGCTAAGTGTGTGTGCAAGGACTAGACTGTTTATTTTCGTTTAAATTGTGGAAGAATTTGCATTTACTAAAGTGAAACAAATTTCTGAAGTTGGTGTTTCAATATGGACTAATTCATGGGTGAGGTCAAGCCAACTCTTCAACTTTAAATCATTATTATTTTTTTCTCTCCTATAAAAATCAGAATTCATTTACGAACTTTCAGAAAGACAGACTAATGCAAAGAATTAAGTAACATTTCATTTTATGTCTAGTTATTAATTTTTTATTATATTTTTTTTTCTCTTCTTTTTGGTTTCAACAATATCATTTTATAATTTGTTAAATTAGAATTATAACTATCCGGAATTCCATGGGTAGGCTTGGGATGTTGTAAAAGGGGAAACAATAATAAATCCACAAAAGTGCCAACAATTGTTATTTTATACATTTATTTTTATTGTAGTCTAAATTACATTTTTTTATTTCAACAATCCATTTTTATCTAAATTTCTCATGTTTTAGTTTTAAGTATTCCCCAGTGGTCTCGAGTATTGAGAGTCGTCGTGCCACTGTCTGAATTAGCCGAGGTAAATGTTTTTCTTTTTGATTATTATTTTTCTCCTAGATACTAGGGGTGGCGCCCAACAAAAACACAATTTTTATACATCTTGATGTTAACTATTGTTACATAAACAAGATTCAGAAGACACTGATATTAAACCAGAAAATTATACATATAATATTTTATATAATACACGTTTTGTTAATATATTTTTTCATTACAAACCGAACGGGTAGTAAGACGCGGTGCTAATAATAATAATAATAATAATAATAATAATACTTCATTGTAATATTATATTATTAAAATTTATTTTACATATTTATATTATTAATATTATTATTATATTAATATTTAATTTTGCACATCTGATATTAATGTAAAGCTAACTAAATTTCATCCCCAAGCAGTAACTATTTTACCTTAACAAATGTACGTACGCAAAAAGCATAAACTAGCATGTTTTACCCTTTATAACTCGTGGACTGCAATAATTTAATAATTATTCATAGCATTTATACACGTGTTAACGTTTTACTGTCGAATGACCTTAAGGTGGGAGTGTAGGAAATGCGAGTTAAGGAAATTCTTCCCGCAAAGATATCAAGCTATTGCGGTGTATGTAGATCAGTCGTGTCAAACTTGTGGCCGGCGAGTCGATTGTGGCTCTATCCATGATTTTGTGCAGCCCAACTCATATAAAACGTTGTAGAATTACAACATTTGATACTATGGCATTTAGATATGGGCCATTATTTGTGAAATATTGCATTATATGTGGTTAGAATATCAAGCCTTTATATTTTTCATTTATTCAAGGTATTTAATGTGGACTTTCTGAACTGTCTGATTATATCAGCATATGACTCATAAGCTCAATTACATTTAGAACAGACACAAGATCCACTTCATGGACCCCTGATTCATTACTGTGAAAGAGGAAATTCACATTTCATTAATGATAAATTTGTCGTCAATGCCGGGAAACGAACCCGGGTCCGTAGCTCAGTAGTCAAAGACGTTACCGACTGAGCAAAGGTATCGAGACAAACAATTATACTTTACTCACCAGAGACCGATTCACAAAACTTTAAAATAAATATCATCAAATACAGTACATATATGTAATGTTTGTTAGCACATTAATTTGTGAACAGTTATTTAATTACCCGCCTCGGTGGCGTATTTAGATAACGCTCTAGTTTCATGTTGAGTTAGACTGTCGGGGACGGAGAGATCGAGGTTCAAATCTCGGTTGGGTGAACTGGAAGTGGTTTTATCTAAATTGGTTTCCACTCTCCCTTCACCCAAATATGTATTCACTTCCTCTAATGCCCCCTTCCCAATTCCTAAACTACTAGCGTAATTAGTACCTAAGCGTATAACCCGAACGGGTAGTAAGACGTGGTGCCATAATGTATTTTTTATTTAATTTTATGAAAAGGAACAAATATTAATTCGATAGATCACAGCTTAAGGACAAGCATTTTATTAAAATATATCACATGTATGATCGATTTTTAAAATAATAATAAGGGTTCTAATTATGTATTTATGTGCGTAAGATGTTGACAATATTTAATTTTTTGCAATACATTCCCCTCAGTAATGTAATAGTTTAATGTGGTCCTGATAATTTCAAACGAGTCTGATCATCTTTTTATTTAGCACTGCGTCTTACTACCCGTTCGGGTTATACGCTTAAGTACTAATTACGCTAATGGGTTAAGAATTGGGATTGTTGGATTTAGTATAAGTGAACCCGCATTTGCTTAGATAGAGGGTGGAAAACCCTTTAGGTAAAACCACCCCCAGTTTTCCCGACCAAGATTCAAACCTCGATCTCCCCGTCCTTAGAATTCTAGCTCAACATCAAACTAGCGCATTAGCTAACTACGCCACCGAGGCGGGTCATGCGCTTGTTGATTTACGATTATGTAATGTATCAGTTCATTCATAGGATACAATTTTTGTTGTACCACGTCTTACTACCCGTTTTGGCTAGCTGAATATTTACACTTATAGGTATGGACGAGAAAGGTATAACTTAGAGGAAATATATCCGCGTTTGAGTTGAAGAGTGGAACACTATTTAGGAAAAAATCGCCCTCAGCACACCTGTCAGGAATTCGAAAATCTGCCAGTCACTGATAAACCAATATATCACGAACCTGATTCCTTAGACTATGTGAGCGTAGTTTTTATTGGTTCCTTCAATTATATGCGTCGGTGGACGCGTGGACTATGCGTCGGACTCATCCAGTATGTCTTACCGGTGACGCGGAGGTTGGAATTAGATTATTATTATTAGCACCGCGTCTTACTACCCGTTCGGGTTATACGCACTTACGCTAATGTGTAATGGTAGGGTGATTGTTGGTGGAGGCCTGGCATTCCCCACATTCACAAGATGTATTGTCAGAGGTGAAGGAAGGGTTTGGTAATCAGATAAATCTTTGCCGGGTTGTAATTAGAATCCTGGCTAGTTGTATCGGGGGTGGTTTTTGATAAATAGTTTTTACCCACGTTCCCTCCACGAAAATGATGGTAGCTTTCCTATAAATGATAACGTCCTCATCCCTACACAATTTGTGTACACATGCGAGTAGCCTATAGGGGTAGCAAATCTCAGGGGTGCGGGTGGAGGGGTCAGTTAAGTACTGTCGCCAGGATGGTGCCTTGCCTCCTCCATGGGGCGGAGAAATGGCGCTACGCCAGCACTCGGGGGAGGAGGAAGGGGCTGATAATGTTGGCCGTAGCCACTTGTCGAGACCGGAAGTGCGTATAGAGGCCTGTGCACACAAGCACTTCGTCTGTTCTATTTAGTAGTGTATAGTAGGGATATGGTTAAAAGGACCTTTTGGGAAAATACAAATTGTTTTATGGTAAGCATTGATAACATTTTACCATTTTGTTATTATTTTATAGGTATTGATAATATCTATCAAAAGTGTGTTCGAAGCCCATTTTTTCAATTTGAAGCAAACTCGAATAGAATATATGAAATAATCTTGAAGCCAAATCGAAGTTTGAATATTTTCTTTTATTTGTTTTATGCTTGAAAAATATTTTATTGTGGTTATTTATATAACTTAATGCACTAAGATTACTTGGAAAATTTTTATTTCGCCATTGTTTGTAATAGTTAATAATCTGACAAATCAAGTTTTTATCACAGCTTATAATTGGATTATTTCAGGGATTTTTCCATATGAATATTGATTTGTAATGTAGATAACAAGTCAGAATGGCAGTAATTGAAGATAGATTGAGTATTTTAGCTGTCAATATTTCTATTGGGGAAGCTTCGAAGCCAGAATTTGTTTCTAAGCGAAGTCGAATCTGATGTTTGTTTCGAATCCAAATCAAAGTTTCGAAGCTTGGAATACCCCAAATCACAAGTGAGGGCTAAATCCCTATCAGAAAGCCTAGTTGGCCCCCTCCTACATCCACCTTACCCCTTTTATCAAAAACACTGTACTCACATGGTCTAAAGCCATGTAGGCCTACACATGGAAATTGTACAAGATTTTGATCACAACGAGTGTAAACATGTCTTACCCAGAGACGGTTCATACAGCACGAACAATTACAACATAACATTTACACAGTAGGCCTAAGATCACTTATTTGTTCTCATGGCTAAGTAATATAAACATGATCGAAAAATAGAGCATCACATTGAGAAAAGAGGAACTTCTCTGTCAACAAAATAGCATAACAATCAATTCCCAATTTTTAAAATACTTTAATTTTATATATATATATGTTAATTTATGAGATTTTAGGTACCGGAATGCACTACCAAGGAATCTGCCCCCCTCCCCCCCTTTTTTTAAAAATTTAAGCTTCAAAAGACGCGTCTTTAAGCCATTATTTTCTTCTAAAAACAGAAGAAAATGTTTTAAAATCCATCATTTTACGATTGTGTTCGAAAGAGTTTCGTGTTTGCCTTAATAGAGGTACCGGAACGCGGTGGAACGGCGTTCCGGTACCTCTCTCTCTATATATATATAATATTTCCATTATCTTGGACACAATTGACTTAATAAAAACATATTTTATATAAAAGTTTTATTTTTATTTTTGGTAGTAAAACAATTTTGCGATGGTAAGTTATTTCAAATCTAAAATAATTCCGGGGATACGATTAAAATTGGAAATTTACGTTAGTATAAATTATTATTAAAAAACATTTTTATGAGAAAATAGGAATCTCAATTTTGTCAGAAATTATAAACAGCACTTAGATAAGAAATTTAATTAAAATCGTTATAGTAGGGCCCCTACACGATCAGTCAGATTGTCAGTGTGGGGCAATACTGATGGACTGATGGACGGGACGGACTTATGAAAATACTGATTTGACCCGAATTTTCTGATCACATTAGTTTCAGTCCATCAGTCTTGCAAGTGTTGAAAAACGACTGACAGTGTGAATTATCGTGTAGAGGCCCTATTTTTAAGAGCGGATTTTTAGAAAATAGATTTGATCTTTTTTTTTTTTTTACCCTTCATTAAACTACCCTTAATTTTAGGTTTAGGTGTCTAATTCCAAAATCTCTTTGGGGGAACCTTATGAAAACCTTTGATATCTTATTTTAGCCCAATCGGTAAAATGGTTTCGGCTATAGGCCAAAATACAGACAGACAGAAAAAAAAATCGAAAATTCTATTCTGCTAATTTTTATCTCGTGGTCTATGGTTTAATTGTGCAAAGTTTCAGATTTTTAGGTCATCTAGAGGCTTCTGGAGGGTGTGAAAAGTCACACACACACATTAGGAAATTATTATGCATACATTCTCTTGAGGGAGTTGGGCAACGCAATGAAGCCAGAGCCATTATCAATCTAGACCATAGCACGAGGCTTAGTCCCGATGTTTCACCGCGGCGGTTTTTATTTTGTAATTTAAATCTTTATTTAAAACACAAACTCAATTTTATTTTTCAAAATAGATGATTGTTTTTCGATTTTTTTCAATCATTTACATTAAAATAAATAAATGAGGTTCTAACTCAAAGATAAACTGTATTTTCTTCGTAATTTTTGTCTTACTACCCACTCGGATGATATATTTTACTCTAGTTAACAAACCCATTAGTATGATTGAGCAAAGTCCTATTTTATTAAACAGCTTATAATCTTATTATTATTATTATTAAAATTTAGGGGGACGAATATGGTCCCCCCTTCCTCTTCCCCGGGCCCCATATTTAGTTTCAACGTATCAAAGGGTATCAACCGTGCTCGCCTAAGAGTCTTCTTAAACCCGAAGGTTAGTTTGATGTGATTTCTATCTATTAGTAGCTGGGCATGCACTCAGCCCTTCGGTTGGATAATGCTGCCCGCACCCACTGGTATAAATCCCATGTACTAAGTGAGTTCAGTAAGTGTGGTGGTTCTCCGTAGCCTTCTATACTGAATTTCTATTAGCGAGCGTGAAAGGATCTACCATTTTTCGCTGGAATAGGTATTTTCACATTGATTCCAGGATTATTTTACACGCCACAATTCGCACACGACCGACGGCTTTACTTCCCCTCCGAAGTAAGTTGTGCTACGGATTTGTATCACTAAAGAAAAATCCGTTGACCTCGGCTGTGTTTTAACCCACGAACATCGGGTTCTTAGGCGCGTACTTTACCTCAAGATGACCGAGTTCGACCACCTTAAGAGTACAAAGACATATTTTGTATATTGTCTTGATTTCATCAAAACAATTATGGCAAGGCCCAACACCTTAGCTCAGTCGATAACTAGTCTGCCTACTGAGATAAAGGTCCCAGGTTCAATTCCTGGCATGGTCGTATCATGTATTATTGGTGTAAGATGGGTTTCCCCTTTCACATTGATTAATTAACGTTTGGGGGCTGGATGGTGTGTCTTTTATAGATTTAAGTCAGTTTCTAAGTCTTGTGTTGATATGGTAAGTCGGTTCAGAAAGTGACGTCAAATAGGCCTACCTCAAATAAATGAAAGTGAAATAGTAAGCCTCCTCACTCCTCGCTTGAGTAAATTCTTCGTATCACATTTATCAAACATATAAGGTCCAATGAGTGATCTCTTATCAATACATATGACGAGATAGCAAACTATAAAATAGGTTTTTCCATTCTATTGAAACTTAATGCTCTACGTGGATCAGATAGTAGAAAGACTTGAGTTCTGAGCTTACCGCTGAAACTTTATACTTTACACTTGTTTATTCGGGTATTTTTCTCGGTTTTGACTTAATTTAATATTATGTGAACTCTTAACAGTTTAACGAATGTTGTTGACAAATAAATGCGTGCGTTGACTGTTTTAAACACTAATATATACACGTCTCTGGATTAAGGTAATTTTAGCTTAAAACATTTTATTGCAATTTTTTTTATTGCTCACTTTGTTTGGTGGATAATTTATTTACAGAATTCAGCATTAGAACAATATTACTATAATGGCTTTGCCATATATATGAATGGTTACATTTGAGATTAAAGTATTAATTAGCTTAACATTTAAAAAAACATTCTAATTGAATCTTTCCTAAGGAGTAAATGAATATAATATAAGTTAAAACATATATAAATTGAGTATACACAACTTTTAAAGGGTTAATAATAACAATATTTATCCTAGATATTCAATCTATTAATTAAATTATTTTGAACTCATACCTTTGTAAATTATAAACGACAATATCTGAGTTCAAAATAATTTAATTAATAGATTGAATATCTATGATAAATATTGTTATTATTAACCCTTTACAAGTTGTTTATACTAAATTTATATCTGTTTTTCCTTTGAGACACTTTTATATTAAAAATATTTATCTTGACTACATTTATTAGCTATAGTATGAGTCAAATCGGTCAAACTAACAACATGACATAATACACAAATAATTGACAAACTATTTTTTGACGAAAGTGAAAATAAATCATATGACTACTGAATTCATGACTTTGGTCCAATTTTATCATTTTAAATACACAACATAATCTTAATTTTATATAGTAAATAATGACAATATGTTTTGCCTGTCATATCTGCGAGGCCACCTTGGTGAAGACTAGCCACACAATCAAATCGGAAAGACTGATTTGCGTTTTGTTGCATCAAAGAGTACTTCTTCTCTCACCAATAGGGATAGCTGTTCTCTTGGAAGGATGCTACATCAACAGCACAGGTTCAGCCAGACAAACCACTGGCATCAACGGGTCATGGGTTCGAGTTAGCTGGAGCCACAAAATAGCTTTATTGTGTCGATTGGACGTCATTTTACCCACATAATAATGTATTTTTGATATGTTGCATGGTAATTTGACACCTTCAAGACACAGCCTCCAATAGATTATTGATTCGTAAAACTAAGAAGGCGTATCAGCAAGCTATATTCGTTTTCATATTTTAATTAAAACTGATTTTAAAAACTGAAAAGGCAGATCGGTACACATGTATTATTTATAAAGTTGCATTTAAATATGTCATGCCCGCCTCTATGATATAGTGATAAAAACTCCTGGCTACAGAAATAGTGATAAAAACTCCTGGCTACAGAAATAGATGTCCCGAGTTCGATCCCCGACGTTTTCAAATTTGTTATGTGAAGCAGTGGACTTATAATGGTGTTTCAAACTCAGTCTCGTGAGAACAAAGAGGTGCTACTTTAATAAAGAAATTGCATCTTTGGTTTAAAAAACTGAGGATAACTACAGGGCTGTTTGTGCTGATCACTTGACACCTTCTATTCACAAATATTGGCACCATAATTGCCAATGGTGGCGATTGCTCGGATGGTAGTAGTTGGGTAGGCGTATGGGTACAGCGCCCTGATTGGTTGAATTTGGTCACGTGACCACGCCTCCTCGCTCTCTGTTTGGCTGTTGGTTTCCCCCTCCCCTCCCGCCCCACCCTTCCTGCTACCCCCCTCCTCTCATCCTGACCCGCTTTCCAGACATGTTGGTTCTTGTTCCAAACATGTTGGTACTTGTATTTTCTAGTTTTTTTTATGTACTGGGTTTTCCCTAGTGACTCATACCTGATGTCAATATATTTCCGTCTGACCTGAATTTCTCTTCTGGTTAACGACCTGTTGTCCTTCAATGTCGCAAAGGTTTATTTTTTGTTTTCTATGTGGCAATGAGCTAGTACATGAGGGCATTGACCCCAGCATCCCTCCCCACAGCCAATAGGTTTTCCCGATGACGTCATCGCACTGTCGCAACCCTGATGACTCATACCTGGGCCAATTTGGTGGATCGACAAGACTAGTAGAGACAGAAATAGATCGCGACCTTTAATGATGTCACAAACCTCCCCCCTTCTATGTGGCAATGGGCTTTCCCTAGTGACGTCATCCGACATGTGTGGATGTAGGTATCTGTCATGGATCGGAGGAGTAAGGTAGAAATATTCCAGCGTTTACGTGGAGTGAGGGAGAGTAGAAAACCACCCCAGTTCACCTGAGCGAGATACGAACCCACGACCTCCCCTGCCATAACTATATGAGCTTGACATTTAGATTGTGTACTCAACTTATATTCCAACTCCGATACCACTTAAACAACAAATAAATTTAATATTCACGATTATATTTCGATGTAATAATATATAACTTTTACAAACATTCATAAGTATGAAGATCTTGCAATTATTTTAGATATTATTTAATGTCCGCAAATATATTTTGACGAAATAATATGTAACTACATAAATTCATAAATAATAACAGGGCTGAATACTGATGACTCATACCTGGCGACAGTTTGGTGGGTCGACAAGACAAGTCGGGACAAGAATAGATTGTGACCTTGAATGATGTTGAAATGGGTTTTCCCTAATGACTGGCGCCAGTTTGGAGGCTCGACAAGACAGAAATAGATCGTGACCTTGAAACTGTGAGCTAGGTCATTGACTCTGGCAACCCTCCCCCTCGGAAATGGGTTTTTTCCCGGTGATGTCGCAGCTAGTCATCGCAATGTCACAACCCCCCATGTGGTAATGGGTTTTCCCGGTGATGTCGCAACTAGAGAACATTGACACAGCTTTAATTATGCACAATCAGGGGCCTCGGAATCCTCAGTTAGGGGTCACTATCCCCACCACAAAAGTCTACTAAAATTAGTTGTTGGGTAACATACACTGACATGCGTAGATGTAGGTATCCGTCATGGACTAGAGGAGTAAGGTAGTAATGTCCTAGAGTTTGTGTGGAGTGAGGGAGAGTAGAAAACCACCCCCCGTTCACCCGAGTGAGATTATAACCCACAACCTCCCCCCAATATAACTATATGAGTGACACGTACCCTTTCTTGAAAAACGTGCGGTAGGGATTATTAATAAAATGTTCCGGAGGGAGAAATACCTACAGTTAGCACCGTTCGGGATTCGATTCCCGCCCCCGTCAGAATTAGATGAGCCTGACAGATAGATGGTGTGCACAACGGGATTCGAAACTCAATATCTTTAGAACGGTCGTACTTTATAGACCAGGTAGAATGTGTACTTGTATTTAATTGTAGTTAGAAAATCAAACGTCGATCACTCTTTCATAAACCGTCTAGTGACGCCTTAGACCATGTGACCATCGATGCATGTATACAAATTTATATGGTACGCACACCGGGATTCGAACCTTAATATCCTTAGCACAGCTGATGTCTTGATGTCTGTTATAACGGTCGTACTTCCTGCACCCCCAACATTTTCGAAGGGGCTTTATTGGTTGGCCAGATTTTTCTAGACCAGGTAGAATGTGTACCCGCATTTGATTGTAGTGAGAAAATCAAACGTCGATCACTCTGTCATCGGCCGTCTAGTGATGCCTTAGACCATACGACCATAGGTGCATGTATAGAATGCATTGTGACGGTGGGTTGATACCCAAGGACATAGTCCTTTGTTTTGCCAGTGATGGGGATCAAATATGTCGGTTGAATTGATGGTTTCATCATCTACCTTCACGAAAATGAGGGTACACTTACCTTTTAAATTATTCATGACTAGCAATCCCACATGGCGTTGGTCGTGACCCACTGTGATTTTGTGTTAAAAATAGCCTAATTAAAAATATAGTTAAAAATCCTGCTTTGAGGTGCATTCGGACCCCCTCAAGTACACCTATGTTAAAAATTTCAAATCTCTACGTGCCGTAGACTTGGCTGGGCATCGCACACAAACAAACACACAGACAAACACTTCCTTCTATTATTATAGATTCCAACTGAATCCTAGAGATTAACATGACAGCTGAGCACTGTCTCGTCTCGCCTAACTACAGTCCCATTTTCATAAGAACAACTAAAAAAAGCCACTCGATATAATTTCACGTATACATACGTCAAGACAAGTGATCTGCAGCAAATTATTTTGATATACTATTAATACCTATAAAATATCACCTATACTGTAGTATTATATAATAAATGTTGATTTTCCTCGATGGCTCATGGTTGGTGAAGACGCAAAGGTTTCTGGTGATGAACTATTCGGTGAACTAGTCTGTGAACGTTCCGAAGTAGCCGAGAATGAACAACTCTTAAAAGATGCCGTAATTGCGTGTTTCTTTGCTGCGATGATAGCCTGTAGTTGTATTTTGCGGCCGTTGATGTACGCGTTCCAATCAGACTACATTAATATGTTGTTGGGTCTCCTCCCTGTCACCGACTGAAGTACTCAAATATTAAAATTATATGTGTTTACACGTTAGCTATTACATAATAAACACTGTGATTGAATTACCTATTTTTCGTGTGATTAGGAACTACTTAAGGCTAACTGCAAACAGTTTAGGCAGCAAGAATAAAAAAACTTCAATGGCGTGATACAAAAATCTAATTATTAATTGTTAAGTTTGTGTCCATTAACTGTAAAATTTATATTATCGCTTTTTTCTGTTGAGAATAAGAATTTATTTCTAAGTCTTGTTTTGAAATAACTTCTAAGGCAATTTCAAATAATGACTATAGGTGTCACATTACCTTCATTTAATATAAGTAATACCCGCTCAGTGGTGTCATGGTCTAAGGCGCTACTCTCGCAATAGACTAGGTTGTCAATGTCGAGGAGATCGTGGTTCAATCCCGGCCGGGCTTAGGCCTACTAAAGGTGTTTTTCCTAAATGGTTTCCCACTCTCTCCACGCAAATACAGGTACACTAACTCTAAGTTCGACCTTACTCATCCCTAACCCATTAGCGTAATTGGTACATAAGCGTATAGCCCTAATGGGTAGTAAGACGCTGTGCTAAAAAAAGAAAAGAAAACAAGTAATATGTTTGCAGTAGCGGCAGAGGTGTCTAAGCAACATGTTGCTGATCCCAGATCTTGGGGTGTCCACTCTGTACATCGTGCTGACGGGCCTGCTGGCCTCCGTTGCCAGGAAATTGGTGCACAAGTTCATCAATGAACCGTTTGTACGAGCACTGTTCCTTGAAGGCATCGCATCAGCGGAACTATGTGGCACCTGTTTTGAACTCATCATAGGTAAGATTGTGGGGGCTTTTAAACTATTAACAGTTTTTAGATAAACAAAATAATCATATATCTAAATTATTCTTACATAACTTTTACATGCCTTTATGAATATATTTTGTATATGAAGCTTAGTACAAAATACTTATAAAACATAGTTTGCCTAAAATGGTAGAAATTTATACAGATTGTAAAAATTAACAAATAATGGAATTAAAAAGAAAATACAAACTATAAGTTTGTTAATCAAAGTCATAGAAGGACTGGGTCACCTGGACAGTGGGAGATATCCCGGTGGGCCAATTTTATTTATTAATCTTTTAACTAACATTTTTAGTAAGTATGTTTGAGGGTGCCTAGAAGACATAATTGGTGAATATATACAATGCAACTAAATGCAAACCTGACCTGGTTGTTGTTTCCTGGTGTTGTATCTCAAGCCAAGTGTATACAAATCAGTTTAGAGAGAACACACACTTACTTTACTAACTTTTTAATCTACGCAAGTCACGAGTGTAGGACTATTTTACAAACATAAATACTTCCCAAATAGACTCCCGTCCAATATCTTACAATTATAAGCTTTTTTCCTCATGTTTGTGGGAAGTAGCTAATGTTTTAAGTGGATTGAATAGTGACATAGCTATCGATAATGAAGATGAAATAGCAAAAGGATTAAATTTACTAATAATAAAAATTGAAATAATCGACTTAAGACATTTCATTTTTGGACATTATAAGCGACAAAAAGTTTCATGTAATTTGTTTGTCTAGTCATTTATTCAATTAATAAGTAATTATAATAGCAGTACTATACATTTATTTATGTTTATTTCTCTCACATGTTTATCCTGGATTATATTAGGCATTTTTAATCAGAAAATTAACTATGAATCAAACTATTTACGTTAGTTAGATTTACTAGGTCTAAGAGATCACAGGTATGGAAAAAAAGAAGCTTGATGTAGGCCTACAATAACTTTGATGAAAGGTCAACTTCTATATTGATAAAATGAAGAGTATTTGTGTTTATCATGAGCATTGAGCAATATTCATCGCACGCAGAGGCCTTAAATTTTACAATTAGTAGCCTCAATGCACAAACATGTGCACCTCGAACCTGGAATTTATAAGTTGGATTAAATTTTTTAAATTAATTT
Organism: Timema douglasi; assembly: GCA_901482245.1. Lineage (NCBI taxonomy): Eukaryota > Metazoa > Arthropoda > Insecta > Phasmatodea > Timematidae > Timema > Timema douglasi. The sequence continues at coordinate 20,790 of CABEEJ010004821.1, read as the reverse complement.
AAAACTGAACCGGAAGAAATAAAATGAGGTTTTTGTTTGTTTGTTTGAAGTATAAAAAATTACCGTCATAACCATGCAATTGTTAACACGGGCAATACCAGGTATTTCTTTTGGAAATGGTATTATGACATCAATTAATGGTTTCCATATTGTACTGTTAATTATGAACGAACCTAAGATTATCGACCTTGACGTTACTGGTAACGGTGAGTGGCGAAGTATAGCGGACAAACTTTAAATTAGGAGTAGTTCCACAACATGGCGACCTAAATGGAGATTTAGAACGGAAGTTTTAATAATCTTTTATAAACTATTATTTCAATATGTGTTAAATAATTAAATCTCTTTGTACCTTTTTTAGATATGTAATTTTACCTTAATTTTTCTTTTATATCTTTTATTTTAAAAATGCTTAGTCTTCAAAAATTATATTATTGGTCCTTTTGTTATCGTGAAAACGAACTTATCTCTGATTGGCTAAACTAATCTCAGGATTCCCCGTTCAGAGAGATTTCCTTTTGTCTCGTTCATTCTCTATTTGGATCCTATTAGCGTGAGACGTAATTTTTTTGTTATCTTCTTTTTTTTCAAATTTTATTCTAAAATCTTTTCTAAATTAACATGTAGTCTTTTAATTTTGTTTATTTCTTTTTTTGGGTTTATGAGGTAAAGTTTCCGTGTATTTTTTGTTTGGGTTTAATTATTAACTTTTAGATTTAGTATTATTATGCATTTTTGTGGAATTCTAATGTAATGTGGAGATTGTCAACCATGTGGCCTGGTTCTTTTTATAATATGGTTTTGTATCAATCGACATCCTATAAACCACGCATTTTAAAGTTTAATAGAACAGGGGATTAAGTATAATGTTTGAAGACTATTTTTTTTTGTATTAATTAGATAATTTTTATTTTTGGTTTTCTCTGTTCTACAGGAGATATCTTTTGTTAATACCTTAAACAAATCGGTAATGTAGTAAATGTAAATGTTCTCTTTTATTTTGAATTAATCTTTTATTATCTTTTTATCATCTTAATCTTTTATTATGTTTTTTTATTATCTTTTATTCATTTAATAAATAATACAGTCCTTTTGTAATTGGGTTATGATTTAAAATTAATCACGTGGGAAACCACGTGTGTTGAATAAGTATCTTAACCTCCTTTTTTATTGATTAATTAACTATTTACTATGCTAATTATTTACTTATGCTCTCTTTCAGTCTTGGCAGCAGATATACCTTTTTTAATTAAACTTAATAAGTGTTACTGGACACCTCTCAATGAGGCGATCAGTACAATATCTCGTACATATTTAAAACACAGAGCAAAATTGTTCATGATTATTTGTTTATTCTTGTAATTAATAGTACAGATCATATATACATCATAGATAAGAAGAAAACAACAAAGTAAAACAAAATTAAAGAACATTTAGAAGGCATTGCCTATCTTCTTGCAGGTCAAGGCTCACCCACTAAAATGCTCTATTGAGTGGATGGAATTACTCAAGTCCCAACAACTTCTGCTAGTCATATATAAGTAATTAATGTGTGTGTAAAATTTAATAAAAATAATAGTCATTGAAACGAGTTCTCATAAAAACCTACTTAATTGTGTTTGAGGAAGGTAATTAGAAGGAAGGGGTAGGGATGTTAGATTTTTATCATCCATATTCACCTTCTCCATTAAATTATTATCTTTTATTTTTAAACAATAAACATGTGCACAAAATTTTATATTTAAATTTGATCATAGTTCAAAGAACTTGGTTTGGTAAAAAACATAGGTAACTTGAAAATAAATCTTGTTGTCATAAGCAAAATGTAATATAAATATTATTACTTTTTTCGGCACTGCTTTGTGTTATAGTGGCAGAAAACTTCGGCATTTCAACTTACGCCGTGTACGTGTTTTGTCTCACCATTTGGTGGTCAAAGAACTGGGGTGAGGCTACAGCCTGTCCTTACACCCACCTGGAGGATGTTGTCCAGGGAAAGACAAGCCTCCGTGTTGCGGCACTCAAGATTTGGGCAGAACTGACTGGAGGTATTCTCATTTACAGGTTAGCTCACAGGAGGCATTCTACAGAGATTCAAGGTCATAACCATAATGGAACAGTGAAATAATGGTTTTAGAGGGTAGTTAAGTTAGTACTAGATCTTAATAAAGTTGATCACATTTAGTTGAAGTTACCTTTTACAGAATTGTAATGAGTAGTCTTTGAAAATTTGTCAATATTTTACCATACTGGTATTCCTTTTTTTTAATAAGTGATCAAGTCCAACATTTCTATAGTTAATCATCATTAACTCTTCTGATAACGCAATTAATCGTAAAGCTTATCATTTCTATGTCAAGATTCTATAGTGCCGTGGTGGACAACACCGTCTCTAATCGCAACATGTGGTGAATTGTCTATAAAAGTAGGTAAATTTGAGTGTGCTAGCTCTCACAGAAAAATAGTGGAACCGTTGAGGTAACTTGATATTTACTGTATATCATCGGAAAGATTCCACTTTGGGAATAAGTCATAGATACAACACTGCCATCTAATACTCCCCTCCACATTTTCACCAACAATTCGAAGTGCTGTATCTAAGAACGAGCTGCGTTTTAAAGAGAAATGACTTTGTGGGCTGGGTTTTTAAAGAAGGAAAACCCTTTTCCTAGAAAGGGATTGAGTTGTGAAGCCGAGATTACACGAGGCCAGTTGATAAACTGGCAGTAGTAGACTAACACCATTCGAGACCAGCTATCGACTGGCGTCTTGAGGAAGAATGTTACTCGGGACTGCTCTTCTGTTTCACTTTTCACAGTAATTAGGGTCCATTCGCCGCTTTACTGATTTTCGTTCTTGCACTTTAGTCTAGTCCCGAGCTTGAACGGGTGGTTTCTAATAAATAATAACAAACATTTTAAGAGGCGCGTTTTCACCTGTTTCATGTGTAAATTTTTTTTTTTTTTGCTTTATAAAAAACTGTTATTTTAAAATTTTCGCAAATTCTTCTTGAGAGTTGAATAAGTGGGTGATTCGAAAACTAAGTGAACCAACAGCAGGTGATAGTTCTGAGGTGAGTGAAGCAGACAAATTTATTGATTCGGAACCTAGCGGTAAAAAGAAGAAAAAACAAGAGAATGGAAGAGAGTAACGCGAAATTTTCAAGAAAGTTGGGAGTTCAAATTTGTAGTGAGGCAAATAAATGAAAATCCCGTGTGCCTCTTGTGCCAAAAAGTTTCATTGAAAATAAGGCAGACAGTTTGAATAAGCATTTTCAAAATAATCACAGTTAATTCAACAACAAATTACCAGTTGATGTATGTAATCGTGTCAGTGAAACGGCTCGTTTGAAATCACTTATAAGATCAGAAGATAGGTTTGATACAGTTTCTTTCGTCGAATGAATTGGTGACGTTAGCTAGTTATAAAGCAGCCTGGATTTTGGCTTGGAAAAAGAAACAACTTTCCGATGTGGAGATGGCGAAATACATTTTGATCACGGTGATAGAAAAACTGATGGAAAACTACGAATCTAAAGTGAAGAGTGATATCATCAATAAAGTGCAGAATTTGCCGCAGGACAGTTGTTCACCGAGGGCTAGAATTATATTGTTGCATATTTCATGATTCACTAGTTTGTTGCATATTTCATTATTCGCTAGTTTCACTTGGTTATTTCCACCCCTATTCCCCCTCACTCGACTCGGCGTGCCTGCAGATTTCTTGGAATTAGCCACCCCTCTACCCTCTTTCTACTCCCAAGTAAACCCTCTCACACCTGTCGCGTACTCCGCCCTAAACTGTGTGCGTTGAAAACCAATCTCTATCACAACTCGGTGAACCTCTCTTGCTCGGTTTTGTTTGAATATGAACTCGTAAAAAAAACCCAGTGGAAAGTGATTTTAGTGCGCGACTCTTCATAGATAATAAGTTAATAATGTTCTTTGTGTGTGTTTTTATTTAATATAATATGTACTCACTAAACGCGAGTGTTTAGGGGAGCTCCTCTCGCAAATTAATATTATTAAGAAGACCATCCTCGGATCAAGAAGATCAAAACCATCGCTCACAGGTATTCTCAGATCTTCAGTCAACGACACCCCTCAAAGTTAGGCTCTACACAATACACCTTTTTTTCTAAATCAACATTCAACTCCCGTCTCTGTTTTAGTATACCTAAAACTGGTCCTCCGAAATCAAATTACTTTTTTTGTTAGTCTTAACCACATTAAAGAGACAGATCGCTCATAAATTTTGGTCCTACGGGACGGATAACAGTGTTCACGCGCTATGGAATTAACATTAATTTTTTTTGTCTTCTTGCTAATTCAGTGTTAAAAAACTCTTTGGTGCACTAAGAAATAATCTCGTGTGTATGTGCATTTTTATCTCTAATAATTTTCAAGTGTTATATAATTAATTTGCTACTCAACTCACATTACTCAAGATTGATATTGTTGCATATTAATTCAATTAACTTCAAGTGTTAATTGCTCAGTGACTTTCGTTTTGCTATTGTTTTATTGTTGTTAAATTTATTTAAACTAAAATTTATCTGAATTTTCAAGCTCCAACTAATACTCTCAACAATGAAGTTTAGTACATTTCAACGCCAATGCGGCTTAATTAGTAGTAGGCTGACCACAATCAACAATTACATTGACTCGGTCGAAGAACTCCAACAATTAAATGACGCGCCAACTCAAAGATTATTATCTACTCAAAAAGAATATAAATTAAAAACCGTAGAATTCAGTGCACTTCTCGATAAGTTTCTAGAATCTGATCCCAAAGACTTTGATGAAACTTTAGTAGCCACTTTACAAGACTCTATATTAGATTTACACACAACAATTGATTGTCGAATTAGAGTATTAATTCCAGCTATTCAGGAACCACTGTTTAAGACCAACGCGACTGTACTTACCACTCCTGTTCCTCACACCTACGCAGTCCGGTTGCCTACGTTGAATTTGCCCACTTTTAATGGAATGCTATAGCAAAATGGGAATTAGAGGTGAATATGCTTTAAATTTTAATTATTACATTAACTATGACACCTATATTATGTTTTAGGATACACATAAATAGTATCCAGCTTTCCACCATTTCTTTATGAACCTAGCGTTGCTCAATCCACCAAACAGTATCTACCTAACCACTCAGAATCCATAAGCCAAGAGGAGGTGGGCGCCTCTTAACACGAATAATATAGGTACTATTAGCTAGTCAAACAGTGAACTTTCTTTGTCTAAATGCTTAAGGACAAAAATTTCTTTTACTGGATAAAAGGTATACTGAGTTATTAAATAACAAAACCAGTAATTAAAATTGAATTATACTGGATTCAACCCGAATTTAGCCGAGTTTAAAGGTTATCACCAAAATTAAGATATGGTATATTAAGTTCAGGAGAAATTAAATAATTTATGCATCCTACTTTAATAATCAACTTTAATGGCAATAGTACTTTACTACCTGCTCAGGTTCTCCTCATTTAACTACACTATAGGGTAAAGCTGAGTAAGGTAGCATTTACATAAATTGTACTTGCATTTAAAAGAAGAGATATGGAAGCAATCTAGGAAAAATACACCTTAATTATACCTGGCCGGCATTAGAATCTTGACTATCTCGTCACTGTCAAACCAGATTAGATAACCTTGATGTTGTCTACATGAATGGGAGAAAATCAGCTGCTCAAAAGAGTAATATATATTTTCTAGCAGATGGAACCCATGCATCTGACTACTTATATAGGAGAAAATACATTGGATAAAGCTAACGCTTGTACAATTAATTGTACGTGAGTAGCGAAACTTGGGAGATTGAAATGCTGTATGTATAAAGCCCCTCCTGGGTAACTGTTGGCTGTGATATTAATGATAGCTCACAGTTGCCGATGATTTTCACACTTCATCACAACTCTGCCTTAAAATATGAGCGAAGAATGACCCTGAGTGTGAGGCAAATACTAGCTAATCCAAGGGACCCAAGTATGATTCCCGTGTCGAGGTACTATTTTTCAAATTTACAAATACAACAATACAAGATTGGACCTCTCACCAATATTATGGCTAAAATTGGGATCGTACAATATTGTAAATCTAGGAACCTACATTTTTATGAAATTTAAAGGGTCTAATTTATTGTCATATATGTTTTTGATGTTGGCAGGTATGTGCAGCTACTATGGAGTCTGGAGCTCGTAGAAACACATGAGGGAAGAGCATTTGGGGAGTGTTCGACTGACTTACAGGTAAGAAGTAGAGTGTGTTTGCTATGTATCGAGTAGAAGTTAAGGCTTTGCATTGTATTTCTCTGTTGGATTGTAATACAGTCACATTGTTTCGAGTTTCCAATAACTATTCCAAAATTCTACACATTAGTTAAACTTAAAATGTTTCACAAATTCTAAAATTCTAAAATTTATACTATAATAAAAAAAAAGAATTTCAATATGAGACAGAGTCCACTTGAGACTCTAAATAGAAGTGGTACTCAAATTGACAGTTAGTAGGGTTTGGACTGATACACCTGCTAATAAAAACCACAGGTGTAAACACTACATTAAAAAGACAAAACAAACATATTAAAATAAAATAAAATTGTTAAAATCAATCTCAATATGAGATAATATCCAAGTGAGCCATTCCATAAGAGTGAACTCAAATGGAATTTAAAAGCTTCGCATGGTTTATAAAACTGGAGTAAATATGACTTCATTCACACTGTCGAGTAACATAAAACGAGGGTCACCATTAAAATCAAGAGCTAGGCGAATAGGGGTGTACTTGCGACACTCAACCAAAATGTGGCACACACTACGAGGGGCATATAGGCCTAAGCTGTACCACAATGGAAACAAAGTGTAGATAATTTGAGTAAATGTTTTAATCATTTGACTTAGTCTACTTAGGTACCATTTAAATATATTCAAAAGCCTACTTAATTTTCACTGTACTCCGATTTAAATGTTTCACTTTGATAACATTACAACCCTAATCATTTGTAAAGCTAAAGAGTGTAATAGTAATTAATCTCATTATCCTCATCGTCATCATCAACTCTTTATATCCTGTGGCCAGGTCAGTTTAGTAAACTGCCTCCATTTTTAACTATCCTTCCAACAGTCTTCCCCCTTTAATGGCTTCCATTCTTCTCCTCTCACTCACACACTTTCTTTTATTTGCTCCTTCCATCTCTTTCTTGGTCTACCTTGAATTATTTTTCAACATACTTCATTTCCAACATTTTCTTTAACATCCTCTCTTTTTCCATCCTTATTACATGTCCATACCATCTCAGTCTTGATTTCTCAACTATCTCATGTACTCTACTATACAAACTTCATTCCCATGGCCTCCACTTTCCTAGTCTCTCTTACATTCACTGTTTATATTTATGCTTCATGTGTGACAATGGGTACATAGTAAGCCCTGCACAACACTTCCTTACATGGGCACTTCTCTTCTCCATAGTAGATCTCTTACACAACTGCAGAACAACTCTCCCTGCTGTCATTTTCTCATTAGATCCTCTCCACTTCCACCTTTTGGTTCAATCGCGATTCCAAGCTATTTTACGGTAGGTACTTTTCTCAGCTCTATTCCATCAAACTTTATAGCTTTATCAGGTAGGTCTTACTTATCCTCTTCCTTGTCACTACCATCACTTCACACTTCGCTATTAGATTTCATTCCACACTCTTTCACTTCCTCATTACATTCCTGTAGCTATTCTTTCTCTTCTTTCTTCCCCTATACCATCAAGTAATCAGCAAACATCATGGCTTTCATTATTTCTTCTTCAAGTTTTCTTGCCACTTTATTTATGGCCATTTCCATTAATATTAAATATAATAGCTATGAGAGGGTATTCCCCTGCTTCATTCCATTTTTTATTTGGAACCATTATATCCTTCCACTTGTAATGTCATTGATTTTTCCGCCCTTATTAATATTTAAAATCATATTTTAAAGTAAATATTTTCATTTTTCTTCTTCTCAGTTATTTTAAATTAAATTAATCTTTTTTAAACGTTATCCGTGTTTCTATTATTCTTTCTTTTAGACGCACGTGTTCGAAGCATGGTTTATTTCCGGATTGTATTACGCAGTATTTAAGAGCAGGTACATAGTTAAGCCATGCCATTTTTAGTTTTCGCACTCAGATAAAATAACCCCATTGGTAGATGGAAAGAAACCAAGTAGTGACCTGGGTTTGAGAGTACAAAACTACGAAGAATACAGACCTAGTCCTTGAAAGACAGCACAGTTTTGAACTCGTGTTACCAACTGAATCGTCATGTGAAACATACGTGTTTCTAACTAGTTTTCCCTGCTGAATAGTCATGTGGAACGGACGTATTTTGGACTATTGTGATAAATGTATATTAGCAGCATGTTCGAGTGTTAAATGGTGTAAAAAACAATACGTATGTATTTAAATAAATTGCAACAACTGAACAAGTATTTTTCTTAAAGTAACATCCTATCAATGCAGTTCAGTATGATATAACTAAAAGACGATCAACGAGAGTTTTCCAGACGACACCCTTACATAAAATGAGAAATGAGGACGACGAACGGTTCGTAACAAAAGGAGCTCAACCCGTGGTTCGTTACACACTCTCCTGTTATCCTCATACATGCTTTTCACTCTCATTCCACTTTGGCCTTCTCCATCGCTTTCCAAACTTTAATTAACACGCTATCATATATATGCCTTCCCTACATTAATAAATACCATTACCAAGTCTTTCCCAAATTCATGCCTTCTTTTTATCAGTTGTTGTATGGCAAAGATCAAGTTTATTGTAGACCTCTGTTCCCTAAATTCATGCTCTTCCTCTCTCCGCCTTCCTTTCATTTGGTTTCTTATTCTCTTTTCAGTATCTTCTCATATATTTTGGTACAGTAGCACATCAGAGTTATCACCCCTATGATTTCACACCTCTTCCTGTCTCCTTTCTTGAAAATAGGTATTATAACTCCCTATTTCCAGTCTTACGGTATCTTTTTCTCCTTACAAATCACTCTCAGCACACTAAACAAACATTGTATAACGCCTTCACCTGTAGCTTTTTCTTTTCCCCAGTCAATTTATCCACGACTGGTACTCTTTCTTGTATCATCCTATTTAATGCTTCCTTCACCTACTTCCATGTGGGACCTCTTTCCTTGTATTATGATATTTCTTACTGCTCCTCTGTTTTACTCTCACCCTTTTCCTCTTCCAGGTGGAACATCTCAAAATATATCACCCATAGTTTCTTTTCTTCCTCTCCTGTCTTCAAAATGCTTCCTTCTTCATCCATTTTTCTAATTTTTCTTTTATTTCTACTTCTGTTTCTTACTTGGTTATATAAAACCTTCCTACCTTCCACGTCCCAGTCCATCATTTCTGTTAATTGTTTCCATCCAATCTATTCTGGCTTCTCGTACCTCTCGGATCGCTCTTTTTTTCTTCTCTCTACATTCTTCCTATGCTTCCCCATTTCTATTATTAAAATGTCTTCTGAATGCTTTATTTTAATCCTCCATTGCTTCATTCACCCTGTCATTCCCCCACGCACGGTGTCTTCTTCCAATTCCTTTAACAATTGTCCTTTTAATACTTCCTCTGCAGCTTCACCAAACTGTTCTTAAACCTTTCCCATTTTATTTCTACACTTTGCAACTCTTCCTTGGGCATTAAGCTTCTTGCCCTTCTTAGGTACAGCTCTTTTTCCTTTTTATTCTTTTAGCTTCCACACACTTACTTTTTTCTTGTCTTACGACCTTTCTATACCTTTATGTCTGCCATCACAAACCTGTGGTCAAAATCTAGGGATACACTTGGTATTATCTTAATGTTTACGGTCTGCCTTTTCATTTATTTATCCATGAGAAAGTGGTCTATTACCGATTTTTTCTCCCCATCACAAAAGTATCTAGTGATCTTATGGCTTTTAATTTCCTTATTTTACCATCTGTTTGCCACTTTTATTTTATTTCTTTAACATAACTCCAACAGCCTTCTAACCTGCTTGTTTCACTAGCCCCATCCTTCTTTCCCTAACACATCCTCAAACCCTCCTCTCTCTTTTCCTATGTTTATGTTTAGATAACCCAGTATTACCTGCCACTCGTGTCCCATATTTATTTTTAGATCTTCCTCAAACTTGTCCTTTTCGTCTGCTGATAACCCCACTTGTGGGACATACACTTATATCACCTCCACATTCCTTTATCATTTATTGCCATCTTTATTATCCTGTCATTCGTCCCAACCACATCTGACTGAAGCCCTTCTCCCACTACGAAGCCCACTCTGTTTCTCCTCCCTTCATAGTTCCCATCCAATACAAAATGTAGCCTTTCCTCAATTCCCTCTTTCCACCCCCTCTACACTTGGTCTTGCTCAGGCCCAGGACATGGTGGTCCCTAACTGAGGCTACGGGTGCTGTTGACGACTTAGCTCATCATTAAAAACCCTCACACTCCCAGCCCACCAAGCTGAAAGCCAACTGACCATACCCTGTTCCAAGCCCTGACCAATATCCTGTCTCTCATATGCACCTGACCTGGTTTCCGCTGGAGTTCAACCCAACCTCCACCAGGTTACTAAGATCCCGGGGTACACCACTCGGTGGGATATCAGGGTCGACTAGGAGAGGCTAAGGAGAACCCATTAGCTAGGCTCCTTGTAATGTGCATCACTAGCCCATTAGTATTAGTTAATTTATATGACTGAATGTTTTGTATCAAACAATCATAACTGAATGAGCTTTTTACTAACATTCTGCACTTAACATTTCTTCGCAATATTGATATAGAAAAATGTGAAGGCGCATAAGTGCAAGAGTAGACAGGCAAATTGAAATAAACTGTCAAGATCCCCTACTTCTAGAAGTTTGTATTGCATTGCCAACAGAGATTGAGTTCTTACCTTTTAATACACAAGTTTTAAATGTGCATAAGCCATTTTTTGTTTTTGCATGTGCAAATACGCTTAATAAAACAAGAGCTAAATACACCATGCAAATAGGGCCTAAGTTTTTGAGAAACATAAATTAAAACTTATTTTAATCCATTTCACAGTTGTTGTTTTACATGTAGGCTAATCATACATAATTTATCTAAATTTATCAGCCTGTCTAAATATTTTATGTTTGAAACTGGTCAGTCACCAAACTTTCTGACAAGTTTGATACTTTTATTATTGTTAATTATGATAATCTTTGATAGTCTTCATATATTGAAAATTCAATTTTAAATTCAATCCAACAAATTTTCAACATAACATTGTGTATGTAAAAGTTATTTACTTCTTATATAATATTTATAGATCTATCTTAGTCATATCAAAAATTAAGAACTATCTATTTTATATTTTTAAGAATTGTTAAAATATTTTCACATGTTAATTATATTTTATGAAATTATGTGTTCAGACTCTTTGAAATAACTAATTATTTTTAAACTCAGAATAAGAAATATGGCGAGTTAAACAAATAATTTTGATATCAAAGGTGTTTTCTTGGCACATATTCAAATGAAATGAAGACATTGGTAGTCTGCCACATTCAAAATCAACTGGCACCTGCGTATCTCTACTTTTAGATCAATACAAATTCAGAAATGAAAGTGTCTAAAATAAGTAGGGTTGAATACAAATGGCTTATACATATAATAACCTTGATGGTGATTGCATAATAATTTGAAGTCTCTTAAAACACGTGGATCCTTATATTTCACACTTGCCTAGAATATTTTTCAAGGGACTTTTGAAAATAAGTATTGTAGACTGAAGATATTCAATTTGGGAAAATGAAGTAGATTATGTAGATAAGGAGCATTGTGTTGCAATTGAAATAATACATATTAGCATCTTACTGGGTAAAAACTCTTTTTGAACAACATTGTTATTCCTCAACTTCTTGACCTGTTGGTTGATATCAGCAATCATGTCCTCCCCACCGCATATTAGTACCCATTAAGATAATACTCATGCATTAGTGATGACAAGAGTATAATTTTAAATAAAATGTACCCACATTTGCACATAGGCAGTGGGAAATCATTTAGGAAATCCACCATCAATACATTTGACCGAGATTCAAATCCCGACCTCCATGTCACGGGAAATCAAATCTAACATGAGAGTGATACATTATACTTTGTAACCACTAAAGAAGATCTGTGATCACGGTGACCAGATCATTTAATAGCTGCAAAGGAGTAGATTTCCTATCACCAGATGTTGTCCCAAGAAATTACTTGTAAGAGTTTGTATCATGCGGAACAACACTTTCTTCAAAAGTAGACATATATGAAAGAGATTGTGTAAACTGTAGAGGATGATTTAGTGAGTGCTCTCCAAACATTTACCAAACACCAAACGTATTGTTCGCCTTCTTAAAGCAAGGGTCACACCAGTAAGTGGGAACCCTCTATTCATGTCTCATTAGTTTTAAACAGTCCAAATGAAACTCTTTACTGCTCAAAAAATGCTTGGTTATACTTTGAACAGTGTCCTCACCACCCGCCATAGTGGTAAAAAAATAATTTACAAGCCAAAGCAAAAGAACACTTAACACTGACTGGAGTCACTTGGAGAGTTTGATATGAACAGGTCCACTGATGACAAGTGTCAATCAATTAATAGTAGTTGTAGCAGTGGCACCTGTAGACATTTATCCAGGGAGGCGGGGTGGGGACAAAATCTATTTTACAATCCACCAACCCCCTCCCCCTTCCGACCTCTCCCCTCCCACAAACACACACACATGCACCTGGAATACCTTTTCTGGGAATTGGCATTATTTTGGCGCTGTAAAGCTACTAAAAATATGGAGATTGCAAATAGTAGTGTTTTGCTTCAGCCTGGATACAGCTAGTTAACTTATAAAAAAAAGTCATATATTTAAAATTAAAATTAAATGTAATTCTATTCATAGCTCTATGGGTAATTTAAGTCCTTAAATTTGGGAATTTGGTAATTATTTAGAAATCCCATCTTTTATTCATTATTACTTACTATACAATGATTCTGTAAGCTTAGTTACTTTTTATTAGGAAGGAAGCCCTAGGTAGGTAAATTAATTGTAAAATTATTATTTTGGTGAGGTAAAATAAAGTTTTTAAATATTTATTTTACAATCTCATTATAATTTAAACTCAATTCACAGCATTAAATAAAAACACTACCTACTTAAATATAAAATGAGGGCATCCACGGTCATTACAAAATTGATTCATAACTGTTTCTACAAAGCCAGCTTTGTAGAAAAAAATTGCAAAGCAAACAAGAAGAATAAAAGATATTAGCAAATTTTTCTTGTAAAAGAAATCATTTAATGTATTACACTAAATTGTATATCCCGGGTAACGGGGGCAGGAGGGCCAAAAGTGCCAACCACTTGCCCCATATTGTGGGTGCCCATGAGTAGTAGTGATATATAATAATAATAATAAATTTTGTCAGTGTTGGCAACATTTAAAAAGTATTACAAACACATCATTGTACCCTGATTCCCCTATATTCATCCAGTGAATGTGTGTGTGTTAGATCCCAGTACCATTCGGGGCCTTGGTGGAAGGAATAGCCACCTGTTTGTGTCGTGTGGCCTCCAAAGCTGTGAGTGACCTTGAACCAAGATTTGGCACAGCAATAGACTCCTTCATTGGGACAGCTCTTATTGTGGCAGGTAATACAAAACATTAAGTTTTTACAGTAATTAGCTGAATTTTTCTCTAATTTTATTTTCATATTAATTTTATTAACAGCGATAAAGGTTAAGACAAAGCAAAATCTAACCATAGTCGGTTGAATACTGGTCAATCATCAAGGAACCAAACAGTAGTGATTGGTGGTCTCAGGAGTTGTGCAAGCATCTTTGGATTTGGACTCAGGGGTAAAAATATCTTTGGCGTTTAGATTATTTATTTAATTAATTTTAATGATATAAAATGTTTTTAATTATCACGTTGAATACATACAATTATGCTACATTAAAAATAATATGACACAGAAAATAGTAATAGATTTAAAAAAAACACTTTACTAATGCAAATCAAGACCCTTTAGACCAGTCCTGGATACACGACTGAAATAAAACCGACACTGCGCATGCACCAACATTGACTATAATACAATTAGATCTTTTACTATTCTTTCATTGGCTGAAATACTACGCGGCAGTGAAAGGCAGTTCAAATTTTTCTTATTTTTTTTCTCTATGAATATGCATGCTCCTTACCCTCTTTACATCCCATACATCCCCATGCCATGTTCTCTTTATACGCATATATAATAATTACTCTAATGTGGTAGGGATGAGAAAAGAAATGGAAGGAGAGTGGAAAACTATTTAGTAAAAACCACACTCAGTAGACCTGACCAGGATTCGAACTTGGATTTCCTCATCTTCAATAGCCAATCTAAAACAAGAGTAATGCTTTAAACCATGCAGCCACTGAAGCGAGTTTCTCTTTATGCAAACCAATTATTATTGTCACATACCCATTCCTTGATTTAGGTTTCATTCTATAAGAACTTTAAAACATACTATAAACTTTCTTAAAAGAGGAAACTAAAATAACAGCATAAAATGCCGTAAATAAAAATGGTAAGGACAAACCTCAAAGAAAAGAACAAATAAACATACAAAATGACCAAAACCAGAGATGTGGCAACAATGTAGTGTGCATTATGTTCCCAATTTTATTGTGCAAGTCATATTTAATTTAATCTTTAATTCTATTCCTATTATGTGGCCTTTTTTCATTCATACAATTTTACTTTTAAAGTGAGGATATGTATTTAATTGAAAGAAAGTATAAAAGCTTACACATACACATAATATACTAGTTTAAATTGTAACAAATCTTAAAAACTTTTATCATTGTTGGCAGCATTCAACTACTCAGGCGGCTATTTTAACCCAGTGCTAGCAACCTCACTCAAGTACGGTTGTCATGGCAACACCGTCATTGAACACATTGTGGTGTATTGGATAGGGGCATGCTGTGGTGCTATTGCCTCTGTGTTCGTGTATGAGCTACCAGTGGTACAAAATCTGGTTTTTCCTAATAGAATCAAGCGGGATTGAAAACATTTTGGTACAAAAACCACACAAATAATCTTAAAATAAAAATAAGCAACAAGGGAGAATGGTTGAAAACCATAGAAACTAAAAAAAAAAGTTGTATTGGTATAAAATAATTAAATAATCAATTTTTAAATTATTTAATTAATGAATTAATTATTTAATTAATTAATTAATTATGTATCATTTGTGGTGGGGAGTTAATCTTACTATATTAAATGTTGTTGTATATCAACAATACATCCAGTAAGGATTTGCAACTGTCAAACTAACTGCCAAAACATTGCCTTAATGTTAAATAGTGTTAAGTCATTATGAGATTTGTCAATAAGTGAAACTAGATTAAATTTAAAAAAAAATTATCTGAAAATCATTTGCCATTTATGTATAAAATGATATGTTAATATGAATATATTGATTAGTTAATTTTAATGAATCAAGGTGCTATCTCCAACTCTCACACATGCAAAACGAAGCTGAAGTGAAACTTGAAAAATGAGAAGAGCTGTTGAAGTCCCAAGATTAGTTTTGTTTATTTTTAACTTATTTGAATTTTAAATACAGTCAAATATAGTAATGGCGTTAGATTAATGCCACAGATTAAAATCCTTTAACAGTTGACAGTCAGCCAGTGTAAATGATAAAAATAAAACATTACATTCTAGTTATTGAAATGTTGTAAAAATAAAATCAACAGTAGCGGATTTAGGTTTGAGGACGCCCTAGGCCCGAGACGATATGGCGCCCTTTTTTTTTGTAACAGTATATATATATATATATATATATACATATGTGTGTGTGTGTATAAAATAATGAAAATAATAACAATAATAATAAGAAATCTAATTCAGGTATAAATTAAACATTTATTTTTTTAACATAACAATTAAATATAGAATTAATAATAAATTGCTTGTAATTAAAATCAATTAAAATTTTTGGCGCCCCTCAAAATTTGCCGCCCTAGGCCCGGGCCTCACGGGCCTAAGCCTAAATCCGCTACTGAAAATCAATCATCAGTTTGAAATGGTACAAAAGTAAATATACTTAATTGGTTTATTTTTGAAAACTTGTTAAATTTCCTATGTATGATGAATTTAAAGAAAAAAATATATAATCCAGTCCAATCCACCCACACTTTAAAAAAACCTTAAAACCTCAAAATTTTACCTTTTGAATTTGGTAAGTATCGTATGGTTTTGGTAGAAAGAACAGTAGAAGTTAGTTACTAAAACAATTTTAATCTATTCATACATCAATTCAGGCTATCTGCAGCTGTCACTTTTGATCAATTTTATCAGTACCTATCAGTGGCGTAACCAGGGAGGTTTTGGGGGCTTAACCCCCTCCCCTGACCCTGTCCAATGCTCTAAANTATATATACACAATTTTTTTTTTTCAAACATGTCCATTATTAATAATCTCTCAAATTATTCATAATATAATTTGGCATTGTTAATTGTTCAGTGTTTTAGGAGGGTGAAAAAAATTAATAATTTGGGAAGATACCGATGCTTTATCACCAGCAGTTCAACTTCAGTGTTCCATACAAAATTCATATTTTTAAATTACTCTACAGATGTTAGCAAAGGTTTTCTCTTTGAGCTTACCGAGCTTGCTAAGCATTGCAACTTGAGTATGTAGATCTTATAGCTGCCATTAACATGGTAAATCGACTCAGGGAAAAAAAAATTCAAGAAACAAGAACAAACACTGAAATTGAGTTTTCAGCTAATTACGAATCAGCTAAGACACTTGCTGAATTCTTTGGTTCAAATCTGTTCACAACAAGAATATCTACCAGACAAACACATATGTGTACTGTAAAAGTATACTTCAATGAGGATTAGTTCAGATTTGCAATTATTTTTGTGCCGTTTTTTGGATCATTTTGCGAGTCAACTAAAAACTCATTTCGTAAACCATCAAGAACTGCTCGGCAGTTTTATGTGCCTGATGCCAACAGAGGAATCGATTATCACTGAAGTAGAGAAGGAACATAGATGAAAAATCCGGTTGCTTTTTACGGGCAAGATTTGTAGTGTCATGATATGGTTGCAATTGGGGAACTTTACATGTGGCACGAAAGAGTGAATGTATTGAAAATAAGTTGAAGAAAGGTTTATGAACTATTATGTTGCCTGCAATGAAGAAATATTCCCATTGATCAGTACTTTGTTGGAAATCTTAGTAACCTTGCCAGTGTCAACAAGCTCCGGTGAAAGATCGTTCTCAACTCTTCGGAGATTAAAAACTTACTTGAGAAATACAACAGGGCAGCAAAGACTGAATGGCCTAGTGATGTTAAATATACATCGAGAAATAAGCATTTCTCTGGACGAAGTTGTAGATGAACTGGCAAAATCACCTTGTCGATTGGAATTCAGACTAAATTAATGTTGTAATTGGACACTGTCCTTAAGTTAGTTTGCTGTTAAACTAAACGATGTTATTTTCATGTTCTACAATAAAACAAAATTGTTTTTAAATAACCTTGTATTGTGTTAGTCTAATGCTGTTTCAGTGTTTTAGTTTTAACTGAATTGCAAGCCTTATTATAATCGTAAATCGTCAGCTAGGCGCTCAAAAGTGAACCCACCTTTTTACTGGTGTAGAGTCCTTACCTATTGGGGCTGACCCGCAGACCCATACACCAATCTTAGTTACAACTATAGTTACCTATAAAATAACACTAATAATATAGTAAAATGTTATCAAAGTTGGCTGCCAAGAAATGTTAGAATTTTCTCTACTGTTCTTCCAATCAAAATCAGGGTACAAAAACTAAAATATTTATTCATTTTAAATATTTTTTAAATACAATTATTTGTGTCACTAAGTAGCCTAAATGATTTTTTTCTTGTTGCTAAATATAATGAAATAAGTGTATCAGATCTTTTTTTAAATCAAAATTATCATTATACTTTACTGTTTTACTATTCAAACTTTGCACATATTTATTTAGTCCTTAGAATTAGTATAGCTTATGATTTAAAGATTGAAAGGGTCGTGATTATAAAACTATTTAAAATGACAAAAAGTTTTTAGATGCATAGAGATTAATATGCAAAAATTATTCAATCAAAGCTATTTATATTATATTATGCTTGTACAAAGCAACAATGTGAAACAAAGAAACTTGATATTTTGTAAAATGTAGAAGGGGGAAACCTTATCAACTAACAACTAAAGCATAACATAGAATGGTGTTTTTTGTTTACTAGGGGCAACGAGGTAAATTTAAATAATCATTAGTTATTAAATATTTGGTTGGTTCTTAGTAGTTATTAATAATAAATATGGGACTCTCAAATCCTCAAACCTCTGATATTTGAATTCTTAAGGATAATAAAGGATTTGAAAAAAATAATTATTAGATTTGAGATTTAAATATTTTTTTTTTCAATTCTGAATTGAAATTTATTTTATAGTCCTAGTACTGCTTATTAATGGTTCAGACCCAACATAATTATAATAAAAACTTAATAGAAAATAAACCATTAATTTATCACTAACTGAAAATATGAATGGTATACTGAATACATAGTAGCAGAACATTTTAACATCTAGTTACTATTTCTTTTTTTAGGTACATAATTTTTTCCAGGCTCCGTATTTGAGATTCGGAATTAAAATGTAGATTAAGATTTGTAAAATGGTTTATTCGACCCATCTCTATATGTGACTATTAAAAATGTTTAAACTTTAAACTAATTCTTAAAGTGAATATGGTGAAAATAATACAAAATGTATGGGAGTTTAGAGGTTACAGCCATTTGCTTTAGTGTAAATAGACTAGTGGAAATCCTTGTCCTTATTAATAACCAGTAACATACCCACAACGGGAGAAGGGACTTAAGGGGGCTCGAGCCCCCCCTCCCCTTACCATAGTTTGGGGACGCCCCGAGATCCGAAGATAAAATAAAATGGTTTATGACCAGTTAAACATTGTGAGCAAAGAAAATACCAAGTGATCAGAATAGTCTCTATATCAATCACAAAATATATTTATTTCATAAGAGTGGATAATCTTTCATGGAATGGAAGTGGGATATCTTCAGGCTCTGAAAATATTATTCTTTGGTCAGTAGCATTAACCCCTTAGCTCTCTTTCAGTGCCAGCGTTTCTTCATAAGATTACATTACATCCATTACTGTTTCCAGCTTATGGTCTGGTTCAGTTTTCTGTTCAAGCCATATATTTACCACTACCGGCTTGCTAGGTCTGTCGAAGCTTCATATACCTTATTATCTAACGTAAGACTAAGACAAACACAGCATCCAGTTCTCGGCCGTTAATTTATCAATGCGAAAGTGTAAACCCACATTTCACCAATGATGAATTTTTCAGTCATGCCAGGAATCGAATCCGGGGCCCTTAGTTCAGTAGGCAGACCCTTCGTAAGATTATTGTTTACAAATATTAATTATCAAGTTAACAAATACCAATTAAAAAATCTTCTAGGTTTATGTATTGGTAAAAAAAATTGCCTCCGGCAGTTGGGGTTAACTCACCCGATAACCCTCCTACTTCGCGATCCTGCGTACGCTACTGTTAATAACGGCTAAGGACTACACAAAATATTTAATAACTAGTAATTATTTAAAGTTACCTTACTACTGCCTCTAGTGAACAGAAACACTATTCTAGGAATATTTTGTTGTTGTTGTTGTTGCAAAGTAGTGGTTTCATACAGAAACTATACTTTTTTTAGCGTTAAAAATGGCATAGCTACAAAATTGTTTTAATATAATGTCTTAAAATAAAACTAGAGTTCAAAGATGGGAGTCCAAAGTAGATGATAACTAAACAGTTTGCTAACTAGTTTTGAATCCACAATCTACCAAACAATACCTCTCATCAAATAATAAAGTCTTTAATATTATATTATATTAGCAGTGTGCATTTAAATAAATAAACATAACATAGCTAGATCTAAAATACAATATTAAACAATGATCCATAGCACTATTTTATTATTATTATTATTATTATTATTAATAATAATATCAACACATCTTACTCCCCGTTCGGGTTGTGCGCATATTTTTCTGTAAAATTTATATATATTATCTAAAAATAAAATTAAGTTTGAGAATGTAAGCCCTTTCTTTTAGTATGATAGTATTAGCTCATATTTGTATGAATACTTTTTTTCTAATGTTAATTAAAATAAAGGAGATAATATGTTCCATTATTATACAAAATGTTCAAAATATTGTTCACAAAACCTCAACCTGTGATAACATTGTTACCTGTAACAGTATTTTCAATATTATTTTGCTAAACAAATATATTATTGTTGAAAATATGTTGTTTTAATTCTTGCTTGAAATATTTCTGTACTAATTTTAGACACAAATTATTATTTTGTCATTGGAAGGCCTCATGTCACTTCACGGATTCATCACAAGGAGGCAACACAATTCATGTAAAGTAAATTTTACCAAAATTATAAAGATGTACTTACCCAAATAAGTTATGTCTTTTTAATAACCCATAAAGGAGCAAACAGTTTTTTTTCATTCGGCTCTTTTATTGGTGAAATTATTGGTGAAGCCGGAATTAATAATACCGCTCACTGCTCGTGGACAGATTTAAATATGTGAATAATGCAGTGGGTGTGGATCAGAAAGATGGGAAACACATAGAAACGGAAAGAGAAACATCAGTCGGGAGGATAGGAATGATAAAA
>CABEEJ010004820.1:44838-58327 GCA_901482245.1 Timema douglasi | reverse complement strand
CACGTCTTGTCAGAGGTGAAGGAAGGGTTTGGTAATCAGATAAATCTGTGCCGGGACCGGGGATTGAACCCCGGACCCCCAGCACATCATCATGGTTATAGACGCAGCTATCAAGCTAAATAACGGCTGCGCCACAGCTGTGAAAACCAAGGAGCCCCGAGTCAAGTGTATAATGCCAAGCCCTTGACGTATCATCCTCAATTATTAAACTCAAAACATAAAATTACTTCATAAAGTTTCAGCGCATATTGTGTAGCTAACGGCGAACAAACCAATTACCCTACAGCCAAATCGATGATGTACACACGACAAACAAAACAAGAGCACGCGCTGTAAATATATTTAAATTCAATTACTCGGAATGAACAGTGTTTTAAGAATTATTTGTTAATGTGCAATTTTGTAATTTTCAATTGAAATAATATTAATTATTATTATCTCATCCCTAGAGAAGGAAAATAATTTATGTTGTGCTATGTATTCATAATTAGATAAGTTTTAAGCCATGCGTTTATGGATTTTAGAAGGGTATGAATGTATAATATTATAAAATGAAAATTATTGTCATGATTAATGAAGCGGTTAAAATCGATGAGCTGGCTAGGACGTCAAAAATATAACTTGGAAAACTAATCCTATCACCCTCAATCGGGATTTGAAAAGAGTCCCCACCTCTCAATCCAGTGAAAAGACAGTCAGTCTAACTCTTTGGCACTGCCGGTAATTAATATCAAAGCCCGTGTAAGCCATTAATTTCTAATTGTACTATCACAATTATTTAACATTTCTGACTCATACACTCACATTATGACAATCAATTTAAATTTTGATAGACCTTGAAATGGTGGCACAGCCGTTAAAGGCATTAAAGTCCCATTGTATATGATTGCCATATACGTAGATAACAAAGTTCGAATCCTAATCGGGTACGCTGATGGGGTTTTTTCACATTCCCTTTACGTTACCCTTCTCATACATAGGCCTGCCTTTTAAGACTAAACGTTCAATGATACCGCTGTGAAACGTACTCTCCGTTTACCCTGTAAGGTAGCAAACTTAACTCGACCTAACTTAACTCTGGTATTGCTCATAAGATAGGAGCAGAGTGTAATTCATATAGGCAAGGCACCCTTATGGGTAAACGGAGTTTACAATTAGAAACGAAGAGATAAGTTTAGAAATAAATTTAAGAGCAAATAAGTAAATGCCCTTATTATTAAGTCTAACGACTGATTTTTTTAAATTACAAAATTTGCCAGGCTAAACTCATAATAATTATTTGAAAAAAGTTATATTATGAATATTCATAATCCCCACTGACAAATTAATGAAATAGAGCAGAAATCATTTCAATCATAATCCGCCCATATCCCAAGGAAAACAACAGCGCACAAAGCTTGCAGAAGACAAAAGCTTTTTCCGATATATTCCTCAACCAAACATGCCGTCCATTGAATGTGGGTGCATGATTTAATTAAGCGCACTTGTTAGCCGCCACGTGGCAGTGCTAGAGAAGGGGTTGGGATTGAATGAAGTAGGAAAGAATATACTACGGCGTGCGAGACTGAAAGAAAAAAGAAAAAAAGAACAAAAGAGGTGCTTGAATTCTCAATCAAGCCCTGTCCGAGTCTGCAATCAGGATGCGACATCGGGAGGACACACTGCCAGCTATGATTGAGACCTTATTTCATTACGATCCCCTCCACTACAGATACCTCGTTAGCCACCATTACGCGCAGGATCAGACAAAGAGGGGGCTGAGGTAGGAAGAAACGAGGGACTGCAGATTGTGCAGGACAAAAAAGGGGAGCAGCGTTGACGAATATTTCAATTAGCTTATTTGTTTCTACTTTGATTTTTTAAAACTTTTTTTAGATATATAAAAACACAAAGCATTCAATTCTCGCTTGCTTTGAAGCATGGACATGTTTTAGGATCTAATTATGTATAGGTTTGCTTAGAGGGAAGGGTTTTTATTCAAGGGAAGCTAACGGTTCTTTTTAATTAGATTCTCCGCCGCCTGTAGGCCTATAAGGGTGGCTATCGAATTATGTAAACCATATTTCATGACCCGTATACAAATATTCATGACCATACAATGATAAAAAGTTACTATCTTCTCAAAAATAATATTTTCATTCCAAATTTCATAAATTCTGATTTCTAAAATTTTCTCATTTCCAAACCATGTCAACAATGTGAGAAGATGTAAATTTAAGCTAATTTTGAGCAAATTACTAAAACAAAATTGTTTACCTGCACAATGAGCTTGGCTCACAGAAGTGATCTGAAATATAAATATCATGTCTTTCATGAGTGGTAGACATCCTACTCTGTTTTTCAGTCGATAGCATGTTTGCCTACTAAACTAAGAGGTCCAAATTACATTTCCTAAAGTCAAAAATTCATTACTATGAAGTGGTTTGTTTAGCATCTGGCCCCGTGGTAAAGTGGTCAGCGCACCTGGCTACAAACCTAGAGGCCCCATGTTCGATTTCCGGGTGGTATCATGGGCATTTTACCCGAAAGGGAAATTATTTCAATGGCCATCAGGCTTTGGTTAGATAGGCTTAAGTTATGTTAAGAGTTTCCACTGATTACAAACCCTCATATTCACGATCATCACCATTTCATTTCATCGGGATATGGAAGGAGTCTCCACGGAAAGACTGAATGATTAGTATATTCGGGCAATGGTACATAATTATCTGATAATCTTACCGCCAACAAGGCTAAAAGTGATGAGGCGCAGAAACGCATAAATAATTAATTTGTTTAATTCACTGTGTAGTAAAATGATTAAATTCGCATGGGTCAAACATTAAAGTTAGGAAGAGTTTTTACTAGCCAAACCTAAACTATAGCGTTCTTTTTAAAATATATATATTTTCTTATAGTGAGAGAAGGGACGTCTCTGTATTTCAAGTTTTGGATGTTTATTTTAAAAAACATGCAATAATGTTTTACTTACGAGCTTCCACGAAACGAAAAATAAATACCTAATGTTTACCGAGAGCCCTGCTAGAAATCAGGACATTAATTAACTTACTGTTGATTTAATAACTATTGAGATGTACGTTCTACTTTGTTATTTATATTTTTAAATTATCATTACACCAAAGCATCAAATCATATTATCAGAGCTTCATGTTCCCGGTATTTCTAATATACATGCTATGTTTTTTATGTGGTCAGCGCATTCGAGCAGTGAAATTTAATTAAATACACGTTATTATTTTTAACCAATACATACAATTCGCCTGAAACAGAACAAAGTTGGTTAAACATCTTTTTCAGCTCAAAGACCGATATAGATTTTAATAAAGAAAATATACGGGAAGAATATTTACCAACCGTTATAGTCATGGATATGACTCACGAGAGTCAGGGATATTTAAATACACTACAACAGTCAAGCCGGGATCACGATCAACTTAACGTTCACTTAAGGTTAACTTAACGTAGCTTAACGTAACTTAACGTAAAGGTTCTTGTAGTGTTTTTAAATGGAAGCTATCACGATGCAATTAACTTAACGTTCACTTGACTTTATATATATGTCCTGGGAGGTATTTCAAACTAAGCGAACGTTACATGAAGGGTATCACGTGATATAGCCAGCCAATCGTTTTTGAGAGTGACGTATACAGGGTATTTAGTAATTCATTTGTTAGTTTTATGACAAACTATAATATACAATATTTTTAACAATTCGTGGTATTATTAAGCTAAAGTAGATTTAAGATTAAACTAAAATATCTAAAAATCTAGAAAGTTTAATGATAAATAGTTACTATACAGACAGAAAACAGTGAACATTCACAGATCATAAACACTTTACAAACACAGATCAAAATGCATACTCTAGAATGCAGATGTTTGGCTCGAGTTGTTACATTAAGTTACGTGAATCGTGATCACCCATCTGTTTTCTTAAGCTAAGTCAACATTAAGTGAACCGACGTTAAGTTAAAATTAAGTTAATCGTGATCCCGGCATAATAATATTGGGGGAAAAAATACAAAAATAAAATAATTATCATAATATTCACGTAGGAATTGATAAAACAAGTACTTAGCATATATGAAATTACGTAGTAATATTATTTATATCAAGTTTATAAATATTAATTGTAATGGCATTTCTTGTTTAGCTGAACCAAATTAATTTATAAAACCCCGTATTAATTAGATAGAAAATTATAACCATCTGTAATAAAAAAACTGTTTATTATAATTTGT
This sequence comes from Timema douglasi, assembly GCA_901482245.1. Classification (NCBI taxonomy): domain Eukaryota; kingdom Metazoa; phylum Arthropoda; class Insecta; order Phasmatodea; family Timematidae; genus Timema; species Timema douglasi. The sequence goes on along the minus strand of CABEEJ010004820.1, from coordinate 54,086 downwards.
CTACTTCCTGTACTGTAGGCCTACTGTATTTTTTTTAGCACTTCGTCTTACCACCTATTTGGGATATACGCTTATGTATTAAACACGCTAATGGATTAAGAATAAGAAATGCTGAATTTGTAGGAAGTATACCCGCATTTGCGTAAAGAGATAGAGTGGGAAACCAATTTGGAAAAACCACCTTCAGTACACCCGACCGGAATCGAACCACGATCTCCCCGTCATCGGCAGTTTAATCCATCACGAGAGTAGCGCCTTAGACCATGCAACCACCAAAGCGGCTCTGTACTGTACGATGTCTGTCACACGGTTAAGGAAAACTAAAGAAAACTACAGTCCAATTTTTCATAGGAAGAGCTTTTTATAAAAAAATATTTTTTTTTCAGAAAACATTGATAATATTCAACTATTATTTTATAAGTATTGATATTATCTATCAAAAGTGTCAGTTGCAGATAACATTACTTGAAGTATGGATACGTGAAAGTAGATCTAGTATAGTTTTTAGCTGTAAGAAAAGACCCCTTTTTAAGAAAATCAAAGTGTAATTTTTATTTTCACACAACACAGCGATAGAGGGATTTAAAGGGAAAAAAGAGATAGAAAGAGATAAACGTACATTTAAATGTAAAGATAGAGAAAGATGAGGAGAGAAAGAAATAAGTTAATCGTGAGACCTGTGCTCAGGGCAGCACGCCCCACTACAAGTCTACAGTTCCGGGGTAGGGGGAGGGTGGGTAAGGACTTGTTTTGTTTCACTCGTGATAATTAATTACAACCTCATCCCGACAATATAACTCACTTTTCTTCCAACTCGTGTGCCTTAGAGCACGTACCAATAGCAATCAAGCCCAGTACTGCGGAGACCGCCTCTTAGGCTATGTCCAGACTTCAAGAGATAAACCATTTGTCCTAAAATACAGACACGAAAAGGTTGTGTCCATTTGCAAGCTTTAAAGTGGAGCTGTAGGTAGCACGAGTTAAGCCCACCAATGTTTTTGCAGTTTTTATATAAAAACATATGTTTGGTCAAAATGAATCAAATATTGCTCTAGGAGAAACATGAGGATTAAATTTTTTCACATGGTGGACTCAACAATTGTTGAATATCTGTCAAGGGTGTCATGAAATTTAATAACAACTTTTTCTCTTCATTTAAAAAGCCTTTAATCTAATACTGCTATGCCTATGATAGATATTCAACAACTGTTGATCGCACCATGTGAAAAAAGTTAAACTCCGTGTTTCTTCTATTGGAGCAATATTGTATTTATTTTGACTAAAAAAGTGTTGATATAAAAACTGGAAAATATACTATCCTTAACTCGTGTTCCCTACACTACAACCTTAATATCGGTGGTGTCTCAAACTATTCTAGCTTGGGATACAAAGTGAAGGTGGATTTTAACAAATTTTTTGTGTGTTAAGCCCAAGTTTCATAGGAAGGGCCTTTTAGAAAATACAAACATGTTTTTGGGGCCAAAGTTGATCACATTTTTCTAAGTTAATTTTATTTGTTCTATTTGATGGGTATTAATACTATCAACCACTTCGGTGGCCGCATTGTCTAAGGCACTACACTCGCAATAGACTGCCGATGACGTGAATACCATGGTTAGATCCCAGTAAAGTGTAATGTGGGTGGTGTTTCCTAATTGGTTTCCCACTCACTCTATCTACACGCAAATGCGGGTACACTTCCTATAAATTCAACCTTCCTCCTCCCTAGCCATTAGAGTAACTAGTACATAAACGTATAACCCAAATGGGTAGTAAGACGTGGTGCTAAAAAAAGGCTACAGATCACATGTATTGACGTATGAATACGTGAAAGTATTTCAAGTATATTTTCTAGTTGTACGTGAAAACGGGACATAATGTGTAGTCAATTACAAAGGCACACTAAAATACCAGGCCATAGTCAGGTACACTATGCGTGCTACCAATCTTCTGGTATCACGAGATTTGAATAGTCCGGATCCAAATAAATATATGCTTTGAAGACATTAGCAATTGACCCATGTATTCAATTAATTTTATAAGACTATTTCAAGGTTCTTCAACTTAAACAATTTATTATAATAACATAGTCTTAAAGAATGATTTAAAACTTAAACCGTTGGGACCCCTTATAATTCATATATTATTTCTCACAACTTATGATGCGTGGACAACTACAAAATATATTCTATTTTATCCAAGAAAACATATTGATATTCCCGCCTTAGACTTCTTGCTAAGGTCTATAATGTTACTAGCCTATTTTCAATTTGATGTCAGTTTGTCAGCACGTATATATTTGTTTATTTTATATTGCCGTGGCAAACATATTATATTGATTTTAATGGCATGATCATCCAATATAATCATTGTACATAATTATATTTAAATGGAAATTATTATGATAGTGAGATTAAAAAATGTTTATACCAAAACTTTACTGTAATTTTTGCGTTCGTTTGCATATCAACAATAAAATCGACTATTTTTGTAAAGAGACAGTAGGAATTCATTTAAGGGAAAAAACTCAGTACCCGGACGGAATTCGCCCTCCGACCTTTCAGTCGGTAAAAACAGGGAAGATAAGATTAAACTATCACGCGTACCTAATGGAGCGAGTGCGTTAATTATCTAAAAAATGTTAAAGTCCACCTTATAAAATTAATAAAACAAATACAGTTCGTACTACAGTTTTCGATTTAGCGTGTAGTTTTGAACATAAGGTTAAATACATTCGCACCAGAGGACAAATAAACTACTTTATGAGAATCTTGTCTAGTCTGTTTTGCAAGTGACAGAAAGGTTAAAGTTCAAATCCCGGTCGGGCAAATCGAGGGTGTTTTTTCCTACATTATTTCTACGCTCTCCACTTCCATTCAAACGCAGATACATTTAATAGAAATCCTACCTTACTCATTCCAAATTAATAAAATTAATTGCATAACCCAGATGGATTAAATAAAAACCTAAATTACCATAACTTTTACGTTTTCTGATGATACTCTTGTCAACAAATTATTTCAATAAATCATAAGTATCATAAAATTATTTATGGCAGAATGAAGGCGTGGCTTTATACTTCTGTTCGTCACAATATTTCTCAGCGTGTCACTTTATTCTGAACAATTTGTTTGTGAGCTTGCTAGCAACCATTTATCACCGGAGCAAAATACGACTTGAGTGAAAGCCATTTCAACCAAACTCCCATTAAAAAAACTAAAAGAAATAGAATATACTTTAAAACAATGTTTGTCTTTAAGTTTGCTTTTGTCAACCTGTTTTCGAGCGGGTTGTTTGTCCGCGTATAGAACTAATGACTTTGTTTCACAAAACCCACAACATATTTCGTAGCGTGGATGGTAAAAACGAGACAGTATTTTTTTTTACATAGAAAAGAGAATAAAAACTATAAATTACGTTAAAAACAAATACATCAAACAATACCATTTAATGGGCAATTAGAGAATGCCAAAGAACAAAGCTACAGTGGGGTGTACTTATTGGAGAAGAGGGAATGTTAGAAGCTTGTATTTTGAAAATTCATGTTTCAGCAAACATGAAAACAACGAAGTTAATTGCAGAAATTATAATTATGGACGATGGATAGCAAAAATATAATCGTCTCTTGGTGTGGATATGAATAAAAAATGCCAATTTATAAAGTTTGTAACATTATAGAACTACCAACAAATTTATAAATATAATAAAATAATGTATCTAAAGGTATAGACCAGGTTTGGGATTGAACGGAGGTATCTAAAGATAGGGCTGAGTGGTGGTCATATATTCTGGCGGCCATGAACTTTCAAGTTCCTTAAGGTCAGATATATTAAAAAAGTATTGTGTTTTTAGGAATACTAATAAATAAACAACAATATTGTGTTATAATTTCAAATATAAATATAACTGGCTTGCCTTTCGTTTTATTAAACTATATTTTGGTTTAATGACTGTACGTGGAAGGTGATTATTAAAGTTAGTGCCTTCAAGCCCTCAGTTGCCCGTGGAATTATTTATTCCAACCCAGTTTTTAACTAATAAAAAAATCTTATAAAAATTTTAAAATTCCTGCTTGGAGGTGCACACTTTATTGCACAGGGACTACTAGTTTTTAAAATGCCAGACTTATTTGTCCGTTAAATATCACGCAATGCCAATGAGAGAAAAAAAAAACTCTTCATTTTATCATGATAAAAGAAGAAACTAGAGGATGTATGCAATCAAGTTGCTGAAATAAACCAAACGTCCGACCATGTTTTTGGAAACAGAAAATATCTCTATCGTCGTCAATGGTAAACTATGTAATAGGCCGAAGCATCTCACCTAAAAAAAAAAGAGGCAAATAAACCGGGGGAGAAGATATAAGAAATCCACCTCTAAGAGACACGCCGGGAGTACCGGACCTAGAAGTCGAGAAAAAAACAAAAACACCATACAATAACGTGAAAATAAGCTTCCAACAAACTCTCAGCTCAGAAAAATAAGGAAAAAAAAGCCAATCGGTGGAGAGAAACACATATCTTTTTAAGATTACTCGACATACTTATTTTTGAGTGCAGAATTTGCAACAGTTGACACAATTAGTCGTGCAAGAAAAGGTTGGTTACATTCTCATCAATTGAACATTTTGAAACCAAACGAATCTTTTATTATCTATTACATTCAACATGGCTTTTAACAAATTACTTTAATGAGAAGGGATGAGAAAAGTTATTTTAGAGGAAATACACCTGCATCAGCATAGAGAAATAGTAAGATAACCATAATGACATCACATGTGGAAAACCACCCTAAATCAATTGGCCAAGAGACTGATTCAGTGACCGCATGGTCTAATTCGCTACTCTTGCAATAGACTAGACTGCCGAAGACGCGGAGTTCGGGGTTCTATCTCAGTCGGGAGTGATGAGGGTAATTTTCCAAATTGTTTTCCACCCTCTCTCTATGCAAATGTGGGTACACTTCCTCTAAACTATACCGCCATAATCCCTAACACATTTTTGTAATTAGTACATAGGTGTATAACCCTAATGAGTGGTAAGACGCGGTGACAAAAAAAGTCAAAGATTCGAACCTCGATTTCCCTGTCACTGGCAATCCAATCTGTTGCCAAATTAAACAAAGATGAAAAGGATATATTTGAAATTGTATGTCAGTGAGAATAAAGCGTGTTAAACTAGTTTGATTGTAATTTTTTTTTAGCACGTTAACTCATTACGCCAATGGTTTTAGAGACAAGGAAGGCTATATTTAGACGAAGTGTACATGCATTTGCGTTGAAGGAGAGTTTCAAACGATGGCGGAAAAACTACCCTCAATACACTCGACATAAATTCGAACCTCAATCCTGCCGTCATCGGCAATTTAGTTTACTGAGAGAGTCGCACGTTAGACCACGCAGCCACCGAAGCGGGTTTGATCAAAATTGAAAATACTGAGGGGGCCACGTTTAAGAAAAATTTATATTGCCAACATCTTAGTAAAATTCCTACTATCACAAAAATAAAATTATTATAATAGAAAATGTTAAAACTTACTTTTTAAGTGTTTACAGAAATTTGAAACTTTTTCAGCAAGGGCAAGAATGTTAGGCTTTAAATCTTGTGTGGAAGTCTTGGGCGTTAGTTCCTTTTCATAAAGGAGAAAACAAATGTTCATAAACTTGTGTGCTTACAAGAATTTCAAATATTTGGTTTGCAAATTTAACAATTTATGACAATCTCTTTTTGATTAGTAGAGTAAAAATTTGATGCCTGACTTGCTATTTACCCAATTAATTACCAATTTAGAAATTTCATAATCCCAAACGGTGTATTGTCACAGTATTTATAATAAGATCAATCGAGCCACATTTTGTGTTGGTTCATCAAAAGGTCCACGGGCCGCAAATTTGACAAACCTGGTGTAGATAGTGTATACATTAAGTGGGAACAAAGCAAAAAATGTGGGAGCTGTTTCGATATTTTCCGGCTTACTCCCTAAGTACGCGATAAACACTAAAAATTACATTAGGTTTCTTTGATATTTTGAGCTAATTAATAATATATAGTATTTAGAACCGCGTCTTACTATCCGTTCGGGTTATACGCTTTAAGTACTAATTACTTTAATGGATTAGGAATTGGCAAGGTTGAATTAGAGGAAGTGAACCCGCATTTGCGTGGAGGGGGAGTGGAAAACCATTAAGGAAAAACCACCCCCAGTTCACCCGACCTAGATTCGAAGCTCGATCTCCCCGTCCTCAGCAGCCGAGCTCAACACGACAAGCGCGTTAGCCAACTACGCCACCGAGGCAGGTTTGAGCTAATTGTTTCATGTTTGGCAGCTTGCATCTGTCAGAAAAGATGGGTTTAAAAATAATGTTCTACAAAGCCAATTATTCTGCATCTCAAAGAAAATACAGAGCTACCATTTATTACAAAATCATTAATAAATGCACAATGATAATAACACCAAAACCAACTAATTACAAAAACCTACCTCAGTGGTTGAATGGTCTAGTATAGTCTCACAAGATACTGGACTGCCGAGGACGTGAATATCTGTGTTCGAATCCCGGTAGGATGTATTGAGTTTTTTTTATGTTTTTACACACGCCCTCTACGAAAATGCGGTTACACCGCTCCTAAATTTAACCCAACCTTATTCCTAACACATTAGAGTCGTTCGTACATAATCGTAGGTCCTATATCCTGAACGGGCATTAAGACGAAGTGCCAAATATAATAATATATATTTACTAAACAAAAATTATATGGCATATTTAGTGGCTTTAGTTAAATACCTCAACGGTAATGATAAAATATCAATAAAACTAATTAAAAGGCTATATTATGCATACAGAATGTAGATTGCCTAATGCACTAACTACTTTTCATAAGTAACTCTTGCATAATTACATGTAGTCTCATCTTTGTATTGCATTTAATTACTTTGATAAACTAATATATCAAAACATAAGGTCTGACATAGGGTTTAACACTGCTATGAAGTAGGTATTTAATTTTAATTGTATTTGAATTATCACTTCATTTATACAAATACAAAGTGTACGTTAAGTATATGAAAGAAGGCTATGTAGTCTGTCAACTTTTCTAAAGCTTGACGGCTAGGATCCCTTCCCCCACCCTCTAACCCTTTAAATTTTAATTTAAAAATGGTTTATTACTTTATCTCAGAGCATTTTTTAATATAAATACAGAGACATAAAATAAACGAGTAGCCTACTTTACTCGAATACAAAAAACAACAAATACAAAAAGTAGATTTTTTTCAATAATCTAATGAGTGAAAAAAAAATTAATAAAAATTTGAAAATATGTGTAGTTATTTGTATTGTTCTAAAATTTACGAGTCAAACAAAGTTAGTGAACTTATTGTTTCCATTGGCATACTTTGATGTGTCACTGATAATACAAATTATCTATCTAAAAGAAAAATAAGTGTACCAGCGTTAGCCAGGAGATAAAATGGAAAACCACATTGTGGAGAATACCCACTCTTAATGCATTCGGGTAGCACCGAATTGTGACCTCCCGTGTTAAGAGCCAGTACACCCAGTTCTCCCAATAATTCAAAGGGGAGTGAAAAGGGGACGCAAATTAAGGTAAGTATTCTTCATATTTTTTATAGCAAACACTTTTTATGGACAAAATAAATAAAATTTTCTTTTAGGAAATAGGTTTGGTTTAACTCACAAAACATAGTAACCTCAACAACTTTTGAATATCTGCCATAGGCATCACGGAATTCGAACAGAAACGATTTAATTTAAGCAGAAAAAAAACTGTTCAAATTTCGTTATACCCATGGCAGATATTATGGAGTTTTTGAAATAACTATTTAGAGAAAATTAAACTAAACTATTTTACTCAATACTTTTTTTATTTATTTTGGCCCAAAAAGTTTTTTTTCTATAAAAACGGCAATACTACTGAATTTAACGCGCTTTCCCAACCATAAGATCTCATGCGTAGAGTTTACATAACTATACAAGGATCTTCCACAGTAAAGATCGCTCAGAAGCTGACCTATCATCGTGGAGAGGGGTTCAGGAGTGGTTCGGATACAACTACAGCCAGGCAACTAAACATGTAAGTGAACCTACCTGACTCTCGGAGAGGTCCGCCAGACTCAGGTTGTGTACCAAGTTCCTGGAAACACACAACACAAACATACGTCAATTATCTGTTCGATTACTGCCCCTTCTGCCGCTCGCTAACTCCACCTTGATGAGATTACACGGGCAATCTGCCGCGAGCCGGACACCACTTAGCCGACCGACCGACCACCCGGTAATGCATCGAGGAGAGGGAGTTACTGCCCGCGACACACACGAAGGGTTTAGGCTTGGTCTACATCCATTAATAGTTAATAGCTCATAGTTCACAATGTACTATTCAAACTGAAAATAAAAACGATCACAATAAGACGTAATGGTTAGCGGAATAAACATTTCATTTGGTGATTGTTTCTAGAAGTGACTGGTTTAAAGTTATGTTTTATGTAGTGAATATTGAAGCTGGCGTATAAGTGACCAATATAATTTGGTATGTTCAGCAGCGAAGATTAAAGGCGTGCTCAAGTATTGCAAGTACAAACGTTTAAAAGGTGTGAATAATAATTCCCGATTTATATAATGTATCTATTCTTGTCCGATTGATCTAAATGATAAACCCAAGATTAAGATCGAAAGAACAGTTTATAAGGCGCGAGGAAGGATGGCAAATAAAGAGAAGGAAAGGCCTAAGGGTATAAGTAAAAAAAAGGAAGTCTTGATTGAGGCAACGCAGCAAATCGACGTTGGCGGCACCGGAGCTGATCGATTGTAGAGACTTACGAGATCCACCAATCAGTCATTCAGCGTTTGGCAGAAAGAAAGGGGACGTGAGACGAGGAGGTAGTTTATCACCCAAGCTCTTACAAAATTAATTTACGATTTCTGTTTACTAAAAAGGTTTTACTATTATTAGTCACAAAAGAAATGATAAAATGAGTAGCTTCATTGTAAGAGGCAGCATCGAATTATTCAGTATTTGATCAAATGTGGTATCGTGAAATATATCTGTATTCAAGATAAACCGTTCCCCAAAATATGTGATCTAAGTTATATTCGGTATAAAATTTTATTTTTCCCTCCACCCTCTTTTAATATCTGTCCGAATAATCCACATCCGGGATAAAGATGACCAATCTTCTATAAGGAGGAAGTGTACCAGTATTTTAATAATTATAGTAGGGGGGGGGGG
>CABEEJ010004820.1:28479-44832 GCA_901482245.1 Timema douglasi | reverse complement strand
GGGGGGGGGGGACCTTTTAGGAACAAAACCTTGATTATTTCTCTTAGCAAATTTCTTATATCTATACATTTGTTTTGTTACTAGTTACTCGCTATAGAGATCGTTTGTATATAGATGATTTTTCTGAGCAACAAGCTAATATAGTTTTAGTTTAATTAAAAGAAAAAACAATTATTATTTAAAATATACACGTAGTCGGAAAACAAGCCCCGGCATCGCCATCTCTTAAGATAAAACAAGACGAGAATGTTGTCTTTGTCTAGATTCCAAAGGTGCAGGCTAAATCTTAACAACAACGCCGATAAATAGTTATTTTAGCTCGAAATATGATATGTTGGTATTTCCTGGAGAGACGGCCAGAAAATGAAACATCCTGACAATAAATTATTTGAAGCGCGGTCCAAGCAAACCACGAGGTTAGGAGAGCTACTCCTGAGTTGCCTAAGAAACCAGGGGAAGGTGAGGGAACGAGACAGGGCCACGCTCGTTCCCGAATACTGAATTTGCTTTTCAATGATTCCTTAATTAATATATTCTGGTCAGCTTCGTCCTGTGCGACTAACGACTGTTTCTACTTTTCTGTCTGCGAGGGCACCCTAGAGCCCAGGTGAGGAGGAGAGGATAAACCGCTTATCTCAGGTGGTATTCAACCTCGGGTATGTGAGGACATCTTAGGGAGTATGTATTTTCTTTTTAGCACCGCGTCTTACTACCCATTCGGGTTATACGCTTATTTACTGATTATGCTAATGGTTTTAGGGATTAGATAGGTTATATTTATGGGAAGTGTAGCTGAATTTGCGTGGAAGGCGGGAAACCATCTTGAAAAATCCCCCTCTGTACACCCGACCGAGATTCGAACCTCAATCTCCCCGTCATCATCAGTCTAGTCTACTGCAATAGTAGCGCGTTAGACCACGCAGCCACCAAAGGGGGTTATTTAAAATTCAATATAAACACTAAATAATCAGGGCCAGAATAATTATGGTTAGCCACAAGAGATTCAGACGAAAGGACATGTGATCTAGGAGCACCAGTTTTAATATATGAGTATACCTTGCATTATGCACCATCAACTTTGAGGCTACACAATCGAAGAAATATTATACCTGGGGGTGCGCGAACAAATATGGTTGAATACAATTATTAATATGAACATAACAGAATATGAATGCTATTTATTACACTTATCACTATTTTACCCAAACTTTATAAGGTTACCCGCCTCGGTGGCGTAGTTGGCTAACGCGCTTGTCGTGTTGAGCTCGACTGCTGAGGACGGGGAGATCGAGGTTCGAATCTCGGTCGGTTGAACTGGGGGGGGGGGTTTCCTAAATGGTTTTCCACTCTACCTCCACGCAAATGCGGGCTCACTTCCTCTAATTCAACCTTCCCAATTCCTAATCCATTAGCGTAATTAGTACTTAAAGCGTATAACCCGAACGGGTAGTAAGACGCGGTGCTAAATTATTATTATTATTATTTATAAGGTTAATATGTAAAAGATTCATGAAACATAATGATGTTTTAAATTACACTATTTTTGGTCAAAATATGTTGTAACTTATCTTCCCCCTCCCCATCCCTCATACTCTTATACCCATTACTTTTATTTGGACACATTCCATTAAGATGCATTTCAATTTCAACATTTTGTTTAATTTTTAATAGTTATGATAATGTTGATAAATGTAGCTCGATGATCTATAAAAAAAATTATTGATACATTTTTCAAATATATAAAAGTAACTGTACACAGTTCGAGTTCCGGCCGGGTGCACTTATGGGTTATTTTCCATGACGTGATTCTCACCATCAGTTTTCAACTCTTTAGGAAAATTCTGGGGGATTTATTTAATATTGGTCTTCATCGTCCTGTGTACTTAAATTTGTGTTTCAGTTAGCCCTGATGGTCAGTAAGAAGTGTGGCGCTAGGAAAAAAAAAACTGTATTCAAACGTTTTTTTTATTTTATTACGAGCGCCAACATGTATGGACATATTAATCTGGTCCATTTTGAACCCTCTTGGTGAGTAGATGGTCAAATGGAGGAATATATGAATATATTTTAGTAGAAGGTTATGCTTGTATCAGGTGTGATCGTCGACCAGAGAAAGCATGGGGATATATAGTGCTTGAATAATTAAGAATAAAAATACTACCCTTTTCGTACTTTTGTCTAGGATTGATCATTTAAAGCTTAAAATCATAAATAAAAGCACTAAAGCTTACTTTTGACAAGAATAAGGCAGGAAGAACAGTATCTGACAGTTGCCAAATTTAATAAAGCTCGTTAAATCATGTAATCAGAAACTGTCCCTTTTGATAGGTATTTTCGATACCTATAAAATAGTAATAAGTTACCAAAGTTAGTGGAAAAAATATGTATTTTCTAGACTGTCCACGTTCTTACTGTACAACAAAACGAACGGGAACGCAAAATAAGGCCAGTATTTTTGAAGTTCTTATAAAAGTACAACTTTTTTTTTTACCCAAAATAAAACAATATTGCTTTAGTAGATCAGTTTAGTTTAATTTTCTACGCATTGTAATTTCAACAGTTCTTGAATAAAATTATATTTTATAAGAACTTTCTTTATTCATTTAAAATGTTTCTTATCAAATGTCACTAAAGCACCCGTATTTGCGTGGGGGGGGGGGGGGGGGGGGATTGGTGGGCGCATCCCCCAATTGCTGGANTAGTGGAAATACATTTAGGAAAAAAAAAACACCCTCAATTCATCCGACCGGGATTTAACCCTGATCACCCCTCATTCAATAGTCTATTCTATTGCAATTGACACCTTAGACCATGCGGCCACTATACTCATGACGGATATTCATGAACTTTCGAGGTAGCTATGTCTGTCAAATTAAATGAAACGTATCGAATGAAGTAATATTTAATTTATTGTGTTTAAAATAAATGTTCTTAAACAAATTGCAAAAATACTGACCTTAATTCACGTTCTCGTTCATACCACCTTAAACGGCCCGATAAACCCCCATAAACCGATACTTTCCCATGGCCATCGCCGGTGACCTCATCTTGCTATCGACCGTTCTTGTACCAAACACCTTTCTCGAATATCCACCCACCCCTCTCGGTGCACAACTCGAACTTTTCGAGACGGCCTGGGGGAGAGGGGAGAAGGGTGGTCGGCGGTGGCCCCCCTGGTACAGGCCCCGAGGGGGAGACTGGGTGGCAGACAATACAATCACCATCTCATTACTCCGGGAGGAGGGGGACGATCCCGTATTCCGGTCAGCGCTGTTTGGACTCGCAATTATTGGCTGCCACTCCAATCCGAGGGTCGCAGGGAACCGATTGTAAGCCGTTCAACCGAACCGATCATAAACTGTTTATATACGTTCGCAGTCTTTTCCTATCAGTTCCTGTTCAGTGCTCCTATACACAGCCGCTTTTTTAAGTCTGGAAAAATATCAAAGTTAATGGAAATTTTAACTTTCCATTTTCTCTACTATGATGTTGAATTTCTAACTCAATTTATTTTTAATATAAAAAGTGTGTTAAAGTTAGAAGTTACTCAATAGCATAGCACACAAGACAAAAACGCACTAATTTACAGGTAAGATAAACATAAAGTAAGATAATTTTATAAATAATGAAAGTCGTTTAAAGATTGTTACCAGTTCTCGTGGTTAATGAGACAAATTAGAGGTCAAGGCGATCAGGGTTTGAATACAGGTAATGTCTAAAAACAATCCTGAAAAGAGAAACTATTTTTTTGGGGTTTGGTGTACCTTATAAGTTATGATAGTTTGTAAATCGTATGCTACTCGTACATCACTGTAGTTAAAAGACTACGTTGGATATACTAAATTAAACATATTCAAAGTTTCAAAGCGAAACGACATTCATGATTGAAATTAGCATATGCACCCGATGCACACAAACAAAACCTCAGAATAAAAGGTTTTCATTAATATAGATCTATGTGGAGGTATATTTATCAAGTTATACCTCATTGTAATACATTATATGTAGCGGAAAGGAAACTGTATCCTATAAATATAAAATTGTAAGTAGTTTCAAATAAATATAACATGTCAAGGACAACTAAATTACTTATGTTTATTTTGTAAAAAAAAAAAAAGTTTGATTGCATTTTAAAACAGACATACGTCATAATAAGCACTAATTAGGGTCAGATATAAAGGGCAACGGGAGCCCCCCTAAGTCCTGGGGCTACATGTGGCAACATGAGGGTTAACGAGCAACACGCAGGCGCTCAAAGGGGGCGGACTGGCACCACTTTTCTGACCTGTGTTTGTAACATCAATGAATTGAGTTGTTTATAATTTATATGTAACAAAAAACGCCGCTCACTTGACATGTGAGTTAACTGAGCCGACTGCGTTAGCGCTTTGTCAGGGATAAAAAAAAAGTTATGAAATAAAATTAAAATGTAAGTGAACAGAAATCATTGACCAAAAAGGGTTACCCTAAGGGATAATTCAACCATATTTTTACCCAGTGGGCCAAAGGAAAGAGAGGGAAAGAGGCGGGGAGGTTCTATCCCAACAAGATACATCTTGTCAAATAAATGCCAGTGCATTTACTTTACTTAATATCCACACCCTACCCTCTGCTACCTCTGATTTGTGTCCCAAACTTTTTTTTTTAGAGCAAGTGCATCCTTTTTATAAAAAAAAGTTTGCCACACGAATTGAATCTCTGTTTAAAAAGGGCGTAACACAAATCACATCCCTGTTAACTTTGATTCTGGTTCATGGTCATGACCAATCACACTTTCAACCATTTCTTTTTCATCCTTAACTCTCAAAAAACACAGTTCACTTTGTCACATTTCCAACGTTCAATTCCATCCGTTCACTCTTTATAGTACCTATAGTTGTGTTCATCAATAACTATTAAGTATTTCCTTCTATGACTCATCATTATTTCAAACTCCATGTTGTCACTGATGACGACAGACGTTACACTGCCACCACAAAGAAATATATCATCATAGGTAATTACTGTACGTTATTGCTAGTTCTATGATTTCATAGACAGTGCAGACAACTCCTATAGTTTGTGTAAGCCTTGGGACCTACTATTATTATTATTAGCACCGCGTCTTACTAACCGTTCGGGTTATACGCACTTATGCTAATGTGTAATGGTAGGGTGATTGTGAGATGAAATAGAGGACCTACAGTTTAACGTGGAATCCGAACCACGGTAGAGGCCTGACATTCCCTGACATTCCCCACATTCACAAGGTGTCTTGTCAGAGGTGAAGAGAGGGTTTGGTAATCAGATAAATCTGTGTCGGGACCGGGGATTGAACCCCGGCCGCCAACACAGAAGTCTGACACCTTACCCCTAGACCGCCAGGTCACCTGGGACCTAGTAAGTATGTGCTTTATACCCACTTGGTATGTTTACATGTTATCTCATAAGACCAACCATTAATCGGGTACCTGTGGGTATGAAGCCCTAACTTCTTAGGTTATATCTTTTTTTTAAATCTGGAACTTGACTAATGTTTAGGAAAACGGTGGTTCACATCACATTGGGTTCATACTACGGATTTAGGTTTGTTGTCAACATAAGGCGTAATGTTTCTTCTCGTCAACCTATGATCAGATTTCTATAAGAAGACAAGTTTGGAAGATATAAACAAACCTTTAAAGTAGTCATTGTTACTCTAAAAGCCTGTCAAAAGTTACTAAGAACATTATATATGGGCGTTTGCACATATAAAAATAGATTTAGTGACATTTTAAATTGTCACATTATGTTTAGCTGATACAGCTCATCCTAAAACAAGTTATACAACCTTAATAGCAATTAACCGAGATATTAAAAACAAGATTACGAGCGAACCAAAAAAACGCATCGAAGTGCGATTTTCTGCATTCTACATTTTATATCAGTGAAATTGAAAGAAAAATCCCCTTAAAATGATTTGTTTTCCAATTTTATCATATATGTTTTTAAATACGGTTTTACTTGTCTCGGTTATATTTTTTTTAAAGGTAGAATATAGAAAACTGCATCAAGATGCCAGGTCTGATTCGAGATGTATTACTTATCTAAGGTGATTTTATTGTCGTGAAACGAGCTCTTAAATGATAACTAACATCGTCTAAAGCCCATTTACGGTTGGAGTGTAGGTGACAGCTACCAGAAGGTTATTTATCGCAAACATTGGCTCAAAGTCATTAATGTCAACCTATTCGAAAGTAGATTTTATTTGCTTAGTAATACTATACTATCAATATAAGGTGACCCACTTCGGTGTCCACATGGTCAAAGGCGCTATTATCACAAAAGACCAGACCACCGATGACGGCTCTCTCTCTCCAAGCAAATTCGAGTACAATTCCTCTAAATTAAACCTTCCCTATCCTTAAACCATCAGCATAGTTAGTAGGTAAGTGTATAACCAGAATGGGTAGTAAGACGCTCTGCTAAGGGGAAAAAAGTTATTTATTAAGTGTTATCAAACGCTTTCACGCGTAATAAAAGTTCGAGCCAATGTTTACAATAAAGAACATTCTGGTAGCTGTCACCTACACTCCACCGTAGATGAGCTATATCTAAGTTAGCAATATAAAACAATATTCTCACTCTGGGAAATCCAGCTACTCACAATGAGACGGGTTGTTAAAAGTTTACTATGCCAATACTGACATTTCTCTCGGTCTATTCAGTGGCACAAACAATCTATTTGAGCAACTCCACGATGAACTATTCGTAGCCAACACAAGTTTTTTTTAAAGAACTAGTCTTCAAATTAATGTTCATCGTCTGAATCCATCACCCCGAACCACGTTCTTATCGCTCAATCACGCCATGTTGTGTTCCATTATGCACAAATAATTAGAAACTCCGAACAGAAACAACGGTAATCGGAGAAGTTTCCGCAACACCTCACTCGACGGTTGGTTGCCCCGCCTGCAAGTTTGCTTTTCGGTCCAGCGCAGACAACTTTACTACGGGTAACAATATTTCCTGTTTTCCTGTGGGTGATTCATCCCATTCGAGAGGCAAACAGATTATACGAATCATACCGAAACAATTTTAACTAATACTCTGGACAGAAAATGACAATGTTAAGCTGTTCACCGGAAACTTCATATACCGAAAAAATAATAACGTACTTTTGGAATAAAAAAGGGAATATAAAAATAAATGGTGGAAAAGCTTTCAACATATGAAAATGATTTCAAATAGGCAAACAGAAAATGTTTAGTACATTAAATGAGAAAAGTAATAGGCCTCAAATACATATATTAATTTTGTTTTGAATATTACAAATAATTTGAAAAGTCTACAACTTTGCTTGAAATTTTAAGGTAATATGCAAAGTAATAAAACCATTATACACAAAGTTAAAAAAAAATTATATTGTATGATATCTCGCCAAGTTTGTTTTGACTAAAAATCAAGACATTTAATCTACGTACAATCCCTGACAATTTCTGCTTGGTTTGGATTATTTTTAAAAAGTATTAATACATTCATACGTTGATTGGCAGTGAGAAAATATTCGCTTGTTTCGGTCCACTTTTTATGTTGGAGGTGATGAGGCTAATATTGGTAACTAACTTAATTAAGGCTCTGTACGTACCGACAAGCCGACAACAATTCTGTGGGACAGTTTCACATGTACCTGAATTTATGACTGAAAATATTTCCAAGATGGTTGTTCATTTTGAATGTGTTCCTTCTGTTTTAGAAGATTCTCTATTTCTTTAAAACATGGTGTATCGTACCGCAACTGTGTTTTGCCCAGCACCTTACGACCCGTTCAGGCTAAATTCATGTCTATGCGCCATTGGTGTAGAGGTGAAAAAGGCACTATTTAAAAGAGATATACCCGCATTTTAGTGGTTAGTGAGTAGGAAACTAGTAAGGAAAAAACAGCCAACTTGGATTAAAACCCCGACCTCCCCGTCATCGGCAGTCCAGTCTATTGTGATAGTTAAACGCAAATGATTGTGTAATGCTGGTTGCGAGTGTATGGATGACGATGCGGAATCTGGCGATAGTGGGCTAGAAAGTGGCGGAGGTCGAAGAAAATAATATTTATAGAAGGTTTTAGAGCCGAGTGTAAAAACCGACGGCTTGGAAGGCTTAAACTGACCGTTTGTCCTTGCGACAGGTCAATAGGAGGACGAAGAGAAGTCCAAATACCCGACTCCACTCTTCGTAATTGGCTCCCTCGGGAGAAAACGACCGTCTCCACCCTCCTGCCCTGCTTCCGACAGCCCATCCCAACATTCAGACACAAATCAAATCAGCGGACAGTGACCAAAAGGTGTTGGCTTCCAAAGCTCTCCTTTCAGATTTTTATCAGAACTTTATATATATATATATATATAAAATATAAAATAAGTATCCCCCACCGAGGAAGCGAGGCTTGAGCCAGATCATTAGTGTCAACAATGATTAATACTTAGAGTTATATTGTTAAGAAAAATATTCTTTCGAGTGTAACTAGAAAGAATAATTTTTTTGGGATAAAAATATTGGACTGCGACCGTCCCTGTAACAAAAGTAATTTAGATATAATATTCTGAAAATTGAAAAATGACACCTGGACACGGGAATCGAACCCGGGACCTTCGACTTCGGCCGAAGGTCCCGGGTTCGATGTCCAGGTGTCATTTTTCAATTTTCAGAATATGATATCTAAATGGTGTTATCCTCACTAGAATGCATAAATGATAGCTTCGGCTATTTGATTCAAAAGTAATTTAGTATTAGAAGTAGGTTCGATCCCAGAGTTTACCTACAATTATTCAGTATTACTAGTTTATGTATGGGCTTAGTCTTTTAATTTTTTAGCACATCATCTTACTACCCATTTGGGTTATAAGCCTTTAGTGTTTTTATAAAGGCTCTTGGCATTGTCGAGTGAAAGTCTAAACTCCATTTTGTAGGCTGGTGGGCGGGAGGGTGAAAGGCGTGGCGTGGCTTCACAAAAGACCAAATTAGACTTCCACGCCAACAAAAACAGATGGATCACGGAAAAAGCAGATGGCCCTAGCTACCAGACAAGTCTTCCGGAAAAATCATACATTTGGAAATATTAGTTTTCTCGAGAACGAGTGAAATTTTTTAGTAATATTTTTAACACAGTTCTTCTAAAATAGTGTATCAATGTTTATTAGGTGTTACATTTTCTTATTATTTGTTATGCCGCCAGCAGTTTTCTATTGAAAAATGTCAAAATTATCTATACTTGATCACTGTTAAAATTATAGAGGAGGTGTGTATATAAAAATTATAACTTAATCAACATGCTTCTATTATTGAACAAACCGTTTCTTGTCATTTTTCAATTTTCAGAATATGATATCTAAATGGTGTTATCCTCACTAGAATGCATAAATGATAGCTTCGGCTATTTGATTCAAAAGTAATTTAGTATTAGAAGTAGGTTCGATCCCAGAGTTTACCTACAATTATTCAGTATTACTAGTTTATGTATGGGCTTAGTCTTTTAATTTTTTAGCACATCATCTTACTACCCATTTGGGTTATAAGCCTTTAGTGTTTTTATAAAGGCTCTTGGCATTGTCGAGTGAAAGTCTAAACTCCATTTTGTAGGCTGGTGGGCGGGAGGGTGAAAGGCGTGGCGTGGCTTCACAAAAGACCAAATTAGACTTCCACGCCAACAAAAACAGATGGATCACGGAAAAAGCAGATGGCCCTAGCTACCAGACAAGTCTTCCGGAAAAATCATACATTTGGAAATATTAGTTTTCTCGAGAACGAGTGAAATTTTTTAGTAATATTTTTAACACAGTTCTTCTAAAATAGTGTATCAATGTTTATTAGGTGTTACATTTTCTTATTATTTGTTATGCCGCCAGCAGTTTTCTATTGAAAAATGTCAAAATTATCTATACTTGATCACTGTTAAAATTATAGAGGAGGTGTGTATATAAAAATTATAACTTAATCAACATGCTTCTATTATTGAACAAACCGTTTCTGAAAAGAGAATGGCAAAACAATAAAAAATCTGGTAGATAATCGTTTGTTCCCGTGGCTCTGTATTTCCACGCCAAATGAAAAGGGCCAATCACCTTAAGATATTAAAATTCCTTGAACTTGGGTCGTGTGTGTGTTCTAGATTAAGTTAGCTTGTATGTCGTATGATAAGTCATAGCTTTGTGTTCTAATAGTACACGTTAATATCTCTTAGTATAGTAAGCCACTAATCAAATGTTTAGTAAAAAATAGTGTTGGACAGTTTTTTAATTTAAAATAATACCTGGTCATAATTTAGGAAGTATGCGGATATATTATTTAATCGTATATCATAATTAATATTTTGAACCCCGATCTCCTCGGCATTGGTAGTATAGCCTATTGCGAGAGTGACTCCTTAGACTATGCGGCCACCAAAGCTGGTAGTAATAAACATGTTAATGCTTCGGTGGCCACATAGTATAAGAAGTAACTCTCGTGACGGACTAGATTGCTGATGATACCAAGATCGGGGTTCAAATCCCGGTCGGTGTACTGAGGGTTGTTTTTCAAAAATGGTTTTCTACTTTCCTTCCGCCCAAACGTGGGTACACTTCATTTAAATTCAACCTTTCTCATCCCAAACACATTAGCGTAATTAGTACATATGCGCATAACCTGAATAGGTAGTAAGACGCGGTGCTAAAAAAAAGTGTAAAAAATCCTTCTCTTTGTCTTAAGCAGTTTTAACATTTAATGATAGGAATAGACGGGGACTGAGAGACAAACTAATTTGAGCATGCGAGAGAAACATGACTTCGGTATTGCAACTATTATAACAAGAAAATTCTCATTTAAATTGCAAATGAGACGGCGACGTTGTACTTTGCGCAAGTAGAACGAAAGTTTCAAAAAGCAATCTCAATTTGAGACCTTGGCGTTTCCCAATTATTCCGGCATAGGCAATACACTAGACGACTCTACTCCTACTCGCGAGGCTGTTCCGGTAATCCGGGTGATTGTGGCTAATGCTGTTGGATGGCTATGGTAGCGGCGAGATCCCACTTCACCTAGAATGACAAGGACTGTTCCCTGGGAATCCTTGGACGGAGACCATTAAGACCACATGGCCTAGTGTGATACCGGCCCTTGTATTAACGTTCTCAAGACGATCCTTGGGAAAGGGATTTAGGCCTGGAGGGAATAATGGTTGTACTCGCAAAGTTTAGGGCCACTCGCAACACGCAAACAAACATAGTTGCATAACCATCAACTCAAGGTCTTAACTAGATCACTCAGAGGAAAACAAAGAGTGTAAGCTAGATCACTAAGAGGAAAACAAAGAGGTGTAAGCTAGATCACTCAAAGGAAACAAATAGTGGTAAGTTAGATCACTAAGAGGAAACAAATAGGGGTAAGCTAGATCACTCAGAGGAAACAAATAGTGGTAAGCTAGATCACTAAGAGGAAACAAAGAGGTGTAAGCTAGATCACTCAGAGGAAACAAAGAGGGGCAAGCTAGATAACTCAGTGGAGAACCAAGAGGTGTAAGCTAGATCACTAAGAGGAAACAAAGAGGGGCAAGCTAGATCACTCAGAGGAAACAAAGAGGGGCAAGCTAGATCACTCAGAGGAAACAAAGAGGGGCAAGCTAGACCACTCAGTGGAGAACCAAGAGGTGTAAGCTAGATCACTAAGAGGAAACAAAGAGGTGTAAGCTATGATCACTCAGAGGAAACAAAGAGGTGTAAGCTAGATCACTAAGAGGAAACAAAGAGGGGCAAGCTAGATCACTAAGAGGAAACAAAGAGGGGCAAGCTAGATCACTAAGAGGAAACAAATAGGGGTAAGCTAGATCACTCAGAGGAAACAAAGAGGTGTAAGCTAGATCACTCAGAGGAAACAAAGAGGGGCAAGCTAGATCACTAAGAGGAAACAAAGAGGGGCAAGCTAGATCACTCAGAGGAAACAAAGAGGTGTAAGCTAGATCACTCAGAGGAAACAAAGAGGGGCAAGCTAGATCACTCAGAGGAAACAAAGAGGTGTAAGCTAGATCACTAAGAGGAAACAAAGAGGGGCAAGCTAGATCACTAAGAGGAAACAAATAGGGGTAAGCTAGATCACTAAGAGGAAACAAAGAGGTGTAAGCTAGATCACTCAGAGGAAACAAAGAGGGGCAAGCTAGATCACTCAGAGGAAATTAAAGAGGTTTAAGTTAGATCATTAAGAGGAAATCAAATAGGTTAAAGTTAGATCACTCAGAGGAAATAAAAGAGGTTTAAGTTAGATCACTCAGAGGAAATCAAAGAGGTTTAAGTTATATCATTAAGAGGAAATCAAAGAGGTTAAAGTTAGATCACTCAGAGTAAAACAAAGAGGCGTAAGTTAGACGACTAGAAGAAAACAATGATACATGCAGTACCATATTACGTAGGCTTACTTTGAAAAATGTTAATGAAGGATAAACTATTTGATAAAGATATTATTTTCAATTTTACTACCCAATCTTGATTTATTTAATAGAGTTTATGGAACTACGCCAGTAAAAACAAATGTGTAATGAAGCCAACCTTCACATAAACTTAATGTTTGGTTTATTTAATCTTGTTTGCCTAAGACAGGGAGGTCAGAGTTCGAAACAAAGTCGGGTGGTTTTCCCTGAATGTTTTACCTCTATCCTTCCACGCAAATGTGGGTATATTTTCTCTGGGCATTAATCCTTCCTCATTTCTGCCCTATTAATGTAAATAGCTATGTATGCGTACAACCCGAATGGGTACAAAGACGCAGTGAAAAAAGTTATCTCAGCGTCAGAATGGTCAACTCTTAGCTACGAGGCCGGAAAGCTACACTAATTAGTTATAACACATAGTTTTTAAACCTATATTAAGCGACTACTACACGGCCTCGGCACTGCCTATTTTTGCACCGTCATTCTGCTCCGCCTTTGGCACTGCATTTTGCACCGTTTAATTCCTTTATCACGCTTCGCATAACGCGACAAGGTTATTTTTGTTATAATCTTACTACGTAAGTTGCAGAGGATGGCGTTGCGTGTTGACCCTGACAGTTCTCTAGACACGCCATTGACACTAAGAGTCAAAGCGTACCTGTGTTATTGTTAAAAATGGGTGTTAGTAGGGGTTTTCAGGACCCTGGGTCGTTAGTCTACTAGTTTGACCCTACCCATGGTGTGGTGCTCACACACTTCTATCCACAACTCTAGTCCTAACCAGAAAACTTGTCCCATTCGAAACTAAAAACACGACTGCCAATCCGGAGGAATGGACCACTGGCGCTCTACGCCCGCAACGTCACACGGGCACAAAGTCACGGGGTGGTGGGTGCCGTGTACTAGAGCTATCACATTGTGACGTACACGGCACACTACTAGTGCATTTCTTATTAAATCAAACCTATAGATAAAAATAAAAGGAAAGGCATGTATTGTTTGCACTTTAAGCAGGGATAGATGATTATACTAATGGAACAACCTCACACCTCTTTTATTAAGGGCCACGTAATAAATAGGGCCATCCCTATCAACACGGTTACCGGTATGATGACGAGAGTAGTTAGCGCCTGACTGACTTGAGGAGGCCTGGGGTGGGTTCAACTATTGTAACAAGTTACACGTAATAACACTCACCAACCCGGAGAACCAGCTCTCGGAAGGTCAACACACGGCTCAAACTCGATCACCGGCCTCCGCTCTCGCAAGATACGACTAACAGACTGAACGCCACGCCCGAGCCTGCCCACAGCGAAGCTCGAACACGTGTCCAGCCAGCCGAAGAAAAAAGAAAGAAGAGTTCCGCATCCGGCCACGCGTAGCGTCCAGGCGTTTCTATATCGTTCTGGAACCTCCTCTCTCCTTAGATTGTGATGTTCTACAGCCTTCCTATTCCTTCGGTCTCCCCCCCTTTCTGAGAATTATGTTTGTATATATATTGGCCATGCCGGGATCATGTCATCACTTACTACCCCACCGGCTTGTGGATAAGAGGTGAGGACGGCGACCTAGGTCTTGGGGAATATTATCTTACGTATCAAAATTACTATTTCGGCGTCATGGGGGGAACTCTGTCAAAATTATCATTTGGAATTTATAACTAATTTATTTTATATTGAAACTTGCAAATGCTATGCGCTTATCGCGGCATGTAGTGAGACCGTCGCTTTCGTCACCGCCTAAATTTGGGGTCTGAGCCCAATCTTTCTTTTAATTTATATTTTTGTAAATAGTGGTTTATGACCAGAACGCCCAGAGATTGTCTGTGGTCCCGGGTTCGAAACCCGCCTTGTGTTCACTTCATGAGTCTTGCAGTATTTGAACTCGACTTTGTTTATCGAGTCAAATACCGAGAGTTAATGTGTTACTTAGTTTACTGTTACATTGGGGACTTGCAGGGTTACAATGACGTCACGTTTGTTACGAGCGTCTGTAGAAAACTTAAATGTCTATACTAGGTTGGAAAACTGTTGCGCGGGAGTTACAGTTATGTCATTCCTCTTGTGTTGGGAACTATTCCAGTAAGTGAAGCAACCAAGGAAATAAAGACCATAATATTGAGATCCCGGACTGTACCTTGTTGATAGGTTTCATTTAATGTTGTTTGGTAACCGTCTTGAGGAGGTTACGAGTTGGTTTACATTGTGATCTAGTTGACTCCTTTGTTGGACGGAGAGGTGCGCTTCACGCACAGTTTAATGTTTGTATTATTCTATTATTGTTTTTGTTACAATAAAATTTATTATGTTCAACCAGGTAACACTCTTGCCTGATTTACGTATCCCTCACCTTATAGATATTAAGGGGGGGGGGGAGGTTACACTATAATATAGTTTATTATCCCTTTTCAGGCGAATGTCGGTGCACTAAGTTACAGTTTACCTTCCTAATCTTATCCCCGAAGGCCAGACATTTTAGGTAGTATACAGCCGAGATTGGCAACATATATAAACTTAACAATGTCAAGGAACACGTTAAAGGATTTATATTTGTTTTCCCACAAAGTATAGCTATCCTCAGGGCTATCATAATTTATCTACACCAGGAGTCAGCAACCTGCGGCTCGCAATTCTTAGAACGTGTAACTTTGTTTCTTTAACTTTTTGCCCACATCTACGACATGCGGACAAGTATGTAAAGTTGAAAATATTTGCCTTTGAACTTCTATAAATATTTGGTTCAACGTATTGTTACTAGCAAATATTTTCGAATATGAACTATTTAAGACAGTCTGAAAAATGCAAGTCCTTCGCCTGATGTTGAAAGACTCACTCAAATCGGATGTTTGTTATGTTTTCTAAATATTAATAAATCCGTTTAAAAATAAATAAAACCCCAACCCCCCTTATTCCATCTTGAGATGGAGCGCAGCTCTTAGGATTTTTTTTAAACTTAAATAATGTCTTTCATTTATTCAAGGTATTTAACGTGCACTTGCTGAACCGATTGGTCATAACAGTACACAACTTATGAACTGACTTAAATATAGAACACACACACTACCCAGCCCCCAGACGTTGTTAATTTATCACTGTGAAAGGGGAAACCTTCATTTCATCAATTATACATTTTTCGGCCATGTCGGGAATCAAACTTGGAATCCTTAACTCAATAAACATACATGCTACTTAGTGAGCTAAGGTGACAGAATAAAATTAGATTAGATCAAAACTGAATTTTCCCTTAAAAAAAAAGTGCTCACCCCTGATTTACACTTATGAGGTAGGGATTAAGAAGGTAGAATTTGAAACGAAATGTACCCGCATTTATGTGAATGTAAAGTGGAAAACCATATAGTAAAAAAACCTTTTAATACAACCAGAAGGAATTCAAACCTCGGAATGGCCGTCACCGGATAAGACCTAGACCAGAGGTTGACGCCTTAGCTCACGTGTCCAGCTATGCAGTGTGGTTAAGGTATATTGAGTTTTTTTTCCAAATTGATTTACCACTCTAATTCCACGCAAATGCAGGCACACGTTCTTAAATTTAAACCTTCCTCATCCCTAAATCACTAGCGTAATTAGTAGGCCTACCTATGCGTAAACCTAAACAGGTAATATGACGGGGTGCTAAATTAATAAATTAATAAGCACATGTAAACGAAATCAAATTAACGAGGAAATGTTTATAAACACTTTCTCCTGCGCTTGCGTGATTAAGTCTCGAGCTCCAATGATCCATAACGAAGAGACACCCTCAATGTAAAAGGAAGGTAGGGAACGCCGGCCTCACAGCTCAAGAGTCGGGTACACCATTCTTGCGGCTAACTTTGCCGGGTCCCGTTAAAAGGGACTAAAGGCAGATTTGTTCGATGCCATTGGCGCACGTGTAAATATTTAATCGGTGACTTGGAGGCACAAAAAACAAGGTTGGAGTGGGGG
>CABEEJ010004820.1:0-28371 GCA_901482245.1 Timema douglasi | reverse complement strand
GCGAGCGGAGCGGAAACAAGGACCAGTTTGGAGACCAACCTTTTGAACAGCCTACCGTGAAGTGGCCGTAAATGGCCATAATCCAACAAAGCCAAGCTAGGCGGAGGCACAGAATTTTTAAAATGAGTTATTTTGTGTATTTTAAATATATTTCGTTTTTAACTTTTTAGTGATTCGTATAATGTTTGCATCTGTATTGTTTGTTCCCTCACACACTGTGCGGAGTTCTCAACTCATAAGTTGCTCGTCGAAATCCGGTCAAATATAGTATATTTGGAAAATTACTTCAAGGTAGTGACTTGGATACAATGTTGCAAGATAATGTATCGATATTTTTGCGATACAGTCCATTAACAAACCGGACACACTTTTAAGGAGTATCGGGAATATTTTTAAACAGTCCAAACACTAAAAGAACAGGCGTTTCTTGTATCTCACCCGAAATAGAAAATACGATACAAAGCTATGCAGCATTTTGTAGCGTGGACATTTTAGGGAACAAGAAACACTCAAAGAGTGGCAGATAATCTAATTGGGGAAAGAATCGCCTGTCTAAATATTGTGTTATCTTTTGTTACTTTCTCAATAATCATTTTGAGTAAGCATCCAAAATCACTTAGGATCATCCACGTAATGTTTTTGAATCCCACCCTAGCTTCCAATTTCAGGGTGTTTAAAATATTGATGCCAGCATTGATACCTTCTGCAAATAATTGTCGAGTCCATCAACAATTTATGTTTTTTTTTTGAACTTCCGATACAATAAAGCAAAAGCCTCCTTACCTTTAAGATAAATGTAATAAAGCAGCCTGTTTCTATGAGACAGTCAAGAAAGCGCTCTAAAGAATTTTGCCCGAAACCATACATTCTTTACCTGATTGGGCTACCGAACTAAGGCATCAATCTCGTATAGTATGAATTTAGAGTGATAAGGTCAGGTGTACCTTAGGATAGTTTTTCCCTAAATGGTTTCTTACACTTACTTCGCGAGGATGCAAGTACATTTCCTCTAAAAATTCACCCATCCTTCTCATATATCGGATGGGTAGTAAGGTACGGTGATATAAAAAAGTGCATTCCTCCACCTATTAGAACAGCGCTTTTCAAGGGGTGGGCCTAGAAGGGTCGGCAGATGTGCCACGGGAGTTTGAGAAAATATATTAAAAACAAGTGATAAAAAATAGGAATAAAATAAATATTATTAAAAGTCGATGATCAACATTATTTCCAAAAATAACACACGTATTAGAACTTTAACTTTTGAAATTTTAAACACAACCATAATACTCGTTATTTTATTGATAATTTTTTTTTTAAACTGATGGCGTGCCGCGAGTTCAAAAAGGTATAAAATTGCTATATTAGACCAATTATTTCTGGAAATAATTAGTGTGACTCACGTTTATCTTTTCACATTCGCAATAGTGAATCATCGAGCCGTAGACAATATCCCACCTGAGTGGACTGTACCCGCGTAGCGGAGACTAACGATTGGAGATCAACGCGGGCTAGGGGGAGAAGAAAGAGAGGATGGGGCAATAAATGACCGCCGGCGTCGAGTGACAGGAGACTTCCAGTGAAAAGTTCACAAGTTGGACGACTTGAGAGGTGGGAAAGGGAGGGGGGGGGGGGGGAAAATGACGATGTTATGGACAGAAATTCTCCAAAGAACTCAAAAACCTGAAAGGGAAGAGTTAAAGGGGGAGTGGTGGTAAAAAGAAAGAAAAGAAAAAGCTTTCTCAAGTTACAAAAAGCTTTTCCATGTGCGACAGACCTACATTTTTGTTATTATTTTATTATTTTTATATATTTTATGAAAGTTAAAACCCAGCGAAAGATCTAGCGTTATAGAGTATATATTCAACGAAATGAGAAATAGCTGGTACAGTCTTCTATTAACGGTAAACATATAGCAAATATATCACCATGAGCAAACATACAACCGACAATACAATATGAATACCATCATTGCCGTTAATACAAAAAATTTAAGCACCACGTCTTACCACCCGTTCGGGTTGTACACTTATGTACTAATTATACTAATGGGTTAGGGATTATGAAGGCTTAATTTAGAGGAAATGCACCCGCACCATCTAGGAAAACCACCCTCAGCGCACCCAACCGAAGCGGGTGTTAGTAAAGTTAGTCGTTTAACCATTAAAATATAGGTGATTGAATTAAGCTGATACCGCCCCAAAAGGGAGATTATGGAACAGTTAACATTTATCTGGAATAAGAATATATTTCACAGTTATAGATTTATCTGACAGAAGAATATATTTCAAATTCAATCAAGACTCCTCATTTCCATATCATACGCGTGATGTATTATTCTGGTCTTAGTAGCATTAAAAAAAGTGAATACATTCGATAGAAAGAGGTGGTTGCGTGTATACCTGTAGAACGCTAATCAAAGATTTTTGATATATTTTCCAAATGGTTACGGATAAACATATAGCCTAAAAACTTAAGGTGGGTCATTCTATTTGCAGTTTAAAATTCACAAGTTTTTCCAAGACAGTTCCAACAAGTGTAATTAATTAGGTTTAACTAATTTATGGATAACATATCTTCCAGCTATCCCGCACAGACTTAATAGAGCAAATTATAGTGCTTATACGCTTTTCAGTTTTACTAGTAATAGTAAATATACGCCAACAAATTGAAATGTGCAATGTAACAAAGTGCAATGTAACATAAAAATAACACCTATACCCATATCGGTTGGTACGCGGACTAAACGACAAGCTCATCTGGACCCCTAACTTTGAAACGTCTGCGCTGCGAAAACTGACGTCACACGATCGAATAGCGAGCGTATTCTACTCACCAGCCTCACACCGTGCGAGACAGGGCCTGCCTATCGAGTAGAACATAATATAACAAAATGGATATCATCCCCCTCTTAGATTGCAACATTTAGAGATAGATTGTGTTGAATTAAACCTATCCTTGTACAAAAGTTTACAGATAAAAAAATATTATTGATTTGTAGACTTTATTCAATCCTTCTATAACAATATTTATTTGGGTGAAATTATAATATTTTTTAATTTTTTCAAATCTATTCAACCGTCAATTTGGCTAAGTCGGTATAGTGGAATCTTCATCATTTATAATTCGTATGTTCAAATACTGATATGTCCAATTTTTTTTTTAAATTCATCAGACTGAAAAAACCTTTAATTTAAAATTATTGTATTAATAAAAATATAATTTGTTTTAAATATTTTACTATAGAAGAATACAAGATATTTGAGCCTACGTAGACTACCATAATATTCTTCTTTAAAAATAATCTAACGAGGTAGTAAATTCAAAACAGTCCATTAATTTCGAGATTTTGGATATAGGTAATTATTTTAAAATTAAATTAATGGTTTTAGTGACATAAAATGCACACATTTAAAAATAAGGCTAAGCAAGCTAATCACTATTCGCATAGTAAACCTTTAGGGCATAATGCATATTTATGTTTTAAAAATAGTTGCGAAAGTAAAATAATATTTTACTGAACTCTAATTATTTATTAACAAGTGATTTAGTAAACTCAGACAAAAAATAATTTTTTTATAAATGAGGTAGGTAGTATCTATCTTGTGAACTTATGAGTTATGGACAAGAATGCTACCTATTGATCTAAAGTATGTAGGTAATATACGATCGGTTTAACTTCTACTTATATAACCTGAGAAATTTTTGAGACAGCAAATTTGGACGCAAACAACTTGAAGATGGTTTCCTAATCAAACGAAACAAATCGTTTACATGATGAACTTAATATAAAAATTGTGTTTATTTCAGTTACGTATCTTGTATAGTGGCATGTTGTGGCATTCCACCACCTCAATCCTTTGGCACGTAATGGTTTTACAGTGTTGTCAGATTGAAAACTCATAATCAAATTAAACAACGCCACACCAAACGCACAACAGTAGAAACCTTTCAACATTAGCTCTGTTTTGGTACAGCTTGCGATTTGCGAGTTTGCTCGCTAGCGAGCATTTTCGCAAGTTTCCAAATTAGGGTTTCTGGTCAGGTTTGACGGTGACAGGGAGATCAGGGTTCGAATTCTGGTCGGGCGTAAAGAGGGCGATTTTTCGTCAATCCACGAAAACAAGGGTATGTTTCTTCTAAATCGTACATTCCTCATCCTTAGCCATTAGAGTAATTAAATGCAGTGCCAAAATATAATATTAAAGTAATGTATTACACATTAAATACACTTTAAAACAAGTGTAATGCCTTGAAAGTGTATTATATTTTACAATTTAATTATATAATAAACTCTCGTCAGGGTGTTATTTAATCTTACACTTTAACTAGGCTTCTAGAAATAAGAACATTGTATTCACGTATGTAAGCGATAAAGTTGGTAAAATGTGTTTTTATCCAAATCTTTTCACATGGAAAGCAGTGAATGGCACATTCACTACACAAAACATGAAAAACAAAGAAAACATAACGCAAACAAAGGGAAATAAAAATAAGAATATAAAACTTCCCATGGTGTGGAACAACAAAACATGTACGATTACTACCCTCACGAGAGGATGGCGGTGTTTGGGGAAGGTCGAACCCATCTGCGTAAAAGTGAATAGCGATCATCACAGCCGAACCTTGTTTCAAAATATTGTGCTTGGAAATGTCAGGCCACTACCGCGACCTAACAGCGTCGTCATCGTGGCAAGATAACCAACCCCTAAAAACCACTAATATTTTTTTTAGGGGAGTTGCAATCTTAATGCTTGCGCCGCCAAGTTAAAGTCCCCCTTCCCTCTCCTGGGGTCATAAACTCAAGATATGTTTTTAATCCCGCCTCACGTGTTTTTTATTTCTTTTTTCCTTTCGATACCTCGTCCTCTCTTCAGGATATGATATTGAGCTGGAGAAAAATGATAAACATGGAACGAAAATCGATAGCGTGAGCGACTATTAAGCTGGCAAGAGTCCAAAAGCTCTATGACAAAGTCCACTCTTACGACATTTTTTTTTTACCGAAACAGACTGAGCTCTGAGCCGAGTAGTAGCGTATGTACCTAGCGAGTGTTCCGTTAGGAGAACGTTTCCAAATAGAGTCAGACAAAGCTAGTTTAGTTAGGATTCAGAAACACTAGCTCAATTAGTATTCAGTCACAAATATAGTTAAATTAGATTCAATAACAGAGCAAGTTCAATTATGATTCAGAAAGATAGAGTTTTGATTAGGATGTAGACGTAGAGAAAGTTAAATCTGATCCAAGCACAAAGTGAGTTCAAATAAGAGCTTTCTTCCATTTCATTAAAACGTTAATTTAATAAGTTGAGAAAAAAAACACCAACACACAACATAAGTTTTGACCACTGACGTCCTTATCTTTGAACAATATCTGAATAGGACCTCGTTTTGTGGGCAAGAACGTAAACAAGTTGTGCCTTCGAACGCTACTCAGCCAACTTTGAGAGAGCCTCTTAGTTTTTTTGATCACCACGTCTTGCTACCTATCAGGTTATACTCTCGTGATAACTACTCTAATGGGGTAGGAACGGAAAAAGGAAGCATTTTAGAAGTAGTCTAACCACATTTTCTTTGAAGGAGAGTGGGAAACAATATAGGAAAAAAAACACCCTCAGAACACCCAAACAGGATTCAAACCTCGATCTCCCCGTCATCAGCAGCCCAGTCTTACCCAAGAGCTACGCCTTATACCATTTGTCCATTGAAGCTGGTACCTTCTTAGTTTAAATCCCGATTAAATTGACGATGATGGATATTTGTGTGTCACAAAAACAGATGTGTGATTCGTAGACCGATACGTGCTTTCCCAGGCGCACTAGTCCGTAGCTTGCATCAGGATCCTAAATAAGAAGCAATATGATAATGCCGACAGTGATGACCGAAAGGACAACTCTTTAGCGCGTGAGACCTATGTTAGGGATTATTGTTATAGCGTGGTCATAAAGTATCGTTTGATGTTAATGCTGATGCATTTTTTATCATCTTGTTTTGTTTCTTTAGGGTAAATAATTTCAAGTCTCTGATAGTCTGTGCTCGCAATAAGCAAAGCGTGTAAAAATATAACATACTTTTAATAATATTATAGCTTGCTATTCAAACGGAGGCTGTTTTGAGTGTCTTTATAAATGGTTCTTAACAGCAAGTAAAACTCATAACTTAAAACACCATTAAATGATGTTAAACAAATGGAACCCGGTAAAAAATATTTCAAAAAATAACATGTGACAGCTTGTTAGCTATAGACTAAAGTACTTCTAAAATATATATAAAGTTTTCTATAGTCGTGGCTCAAGAGAAAAGAGGAGACAGTTCAACATATTCATCTTTTCCCTCCACCCACCTTCATTCCCAACACAGATTCACTGTCAGACGGGGTAAGATGATGGAAGTAGGGGGTGGGGGGAACTAACGATGTTATAATAGCTCCGGGTTCCAAAAGTCGCAAGGCAAAACACCCATTACGGCCCCCCGCCACGCTAAACTTGGTAGGTTTTATCACTGAGCGATAGCACACAATGGCCACCCTCTTACCTCCCGAGTTGTAGTTACATTCTCGCGTCCAATAATACCCAGGTGGCGCCAATGTTCACAAACTAGAGCGGGAGTAATTAACAGGGAAGTGAGTTGTTGTTGCCATTATGATTCTTGCTTATCTAAAACATGTTTATACAAGAACACCTTTCCTATTCAACAAGGAGTGATGTGGTTTACTTCATTTGTCCTACCAGCCCTCTTATCAAGAAATACTCGAGTAATAACTTTTTGAGTAGTATTTCAATAGTACTACATTCAACGAAGTAACATACATGCACTTAAAACACATTTTTTCGACATAAGTGACTTCCAAGCGTTTGTCTAAAATGTAGTTCGCACAAGCGTTTATCATATATATATATATAAAAATCCTTACGTAATTATATTTATATATATAAAACTATACACACACACACACAAACTGTTAAACCAGTTAAAAAATAATAAGATAAAAATGGAAAATATTTAAATATCTCAAACATCATCTAATTTCAAGAATAATATCCTTAGTATAAAAACCAGATTAAAATGGAGCGCCATATAAAGCCAAATTAGAAACACAAAAATATTGGGGTAAAGTGCTCACCTAAGGACCCGATGTTCGTGAGTTCAAACCTAACTGAGGTGGACGGATTTTTCTTGAGCGATAAAAACCCATGGCACAACTTCTTTCGGAGGGGAAGTAAAGCCGTCGGTCCCAGGTCGGTTGTGGCATGTAACAAAACCCAGGAAGGTATGGGAAAATACTTTTCTGGCCAAATTGGTAGACCCTTTCGCACTTGGTCATAGAAATTCAGTGTCGAAAGTGTAGGCAGCACTAACCAGCCGAAGGTCTAAGTGTGGGTCTTTGGCAAGTCGTAACGTAGTGGAAATGACTCATTTGAAAGATCTAAGATTAAAGCCCACGTTTAGATAAAGTTTTCTTCTGTCTTACATTTGAATGCCTAAAGGTTTACCTCTGTAGAAAACGTGACGACCGGTCCATACTTATAAGTGTCTAGACTTGGGGATCTATGCTAATGACAGTGGATGTTTATATTGTTTATATTTTTTTAACAGTTATTTCATTTCAGAATCCTAACACACCAATCTCGAATACTGAAATACAAGAACACAGACGCAGTTTCAAAATATAAAAAGTTCTTATAAATTATACATTTATAAACAGTTATGATTGTTCTTAAAATGTATATCTGGGGAGAGATTGACAAGACGATTAAGAGTGAATATTTAATTTTCGGGGAAAATTCATTTAAAGGTAGATTATGAAAATTTGAAATTTTCCGAAAATGGCTTTATTTTTTTATTTTTAATACGGTTGTATGATAAATAAGATTGTATATTTATTTTTCTTAAATGAAATATTATTGATTGATTTTTAAAAAAGTTTCACAAATTATAACTGCGTGTATGAGCACGTAAGTACGATTGTTTTGTATTATTTTATCTACCCTCACACAGGAGTAGTGCATGTAGGCCATAAGATGCACAGTGACTTTGCTGCAATATGTACGGTTAATGAAGATATTTGTAAGAATTTCATTCTTCATGGTAAAATAAGCTAAAGGTAATCGATTCGGAAATACTAATAAAGTCATGTATGTATTTACGATACAAAGTAGTTTGGCTGTTTATGTTATATTTTAAAATCCGTCTTAATTCTTTTATTGACTTATGTTAAACATTTATTAGAGAAAACATTACATTAAAAATATATCGTCTCTTTTTTTCAATTAATACCACTAATCTACTTAATTCAAGCATGAGCTTTTATTGTTGTTTATTTGACGTTTAACACAACTAACAATGTTTAGATAACGACTTAGTCTCATAGGGTTGAGATTAGGAACGTAATTAAGTGGAAAAGACTTAGATTTCACCTGAAGAGAAGATGTAAAACCTCAACGTGAAAATAATACCATTATGCATCCGAATGAGAAAGATTTCAACTCCCGAGCAAGAGTTAAACACGCTATCACTCAGATAGCTTTGGGCTAACTTTGGCTGAGTAACATTACTTTTTTTTGTCAAGTACAGCTTGCGTTAGTACAAACTAATTCTCTTACATGATACAATCAAACCCTATCCGAAAGTAGACCAACTGAAATAACGGTTATACACACTAAATTAATTAAATTAAAAGAGCTGTTTGTTCAAAGGAAGCGATTAAAAAGCATAAGCATATTTTTATGACTTCAGTTTAATTTAATTTACATTTCCACTAATATTTGATTTGTGTTTTAATAATTTTCTTAAGCTGACATAAACAAGATCTAATGGCGATGCAAGTGTTATCCAATTTTCTTGAAATATCTCTCTCCTGAGCAACCAATTAGCTTAGATTGTCGGCATGATGTGTTGTACAGATATATATTAAGTCTTAACCTAACCCCACACCTAATAGGAAGGTGGGGTAAAAGGTTTCCACAACTATTTCCTTACATATCTCCTTATTCGATAGCTAAGAAAAATTACTATAGCTACTTTCATTTATCCATATGCCAAACCTTATGATGTGCAAACCCATATGTTTAACAGCTATCTCTTTAAGCAGTTAAAACCTTCACAACAAACCATTTGTTTTAAATATATATTTTTTCTTTTAAGCGTTTTTAAGGTGAGGCTGTAGCGGACGCGAGAAATGTTAAGTGTTTTTGCAGTTTTTATATAACAACTTTTTTTGGTCAAACTAAATCATGGAGTTTAAATTTTCTTCACATGTTGATATCAACATTTCTTGAATATCTGAAGAGTGTCATGAAATTCCATGACAACTTTATTCTTTATTTAAAAAGTTTGTCATTTCATGCCGCTAAGGTCATGACAGATATTAAACAACTATTGATATTACAATGTGTAGAAAATTAAAATCTGTATTTGTACTGAAGAAATATTTTATTTATCTTAGTTTTAAAAAATGTTGTTATAAAAAGCTGCATAAACGCTGACCTTTTCTAGCGTACCTTACAGCCCCACTTTAAATTATTTAAATATTAAATTATGAAAATAGTCTATGGGTGTTTCTTTTTTTTTGTGGTAGGAGCCTGAATAATTAACTTAAACATTATTTACAAAGAATAGCTTATAAAAGTTAGCGTTCCCTTCATGAATAAAGATGGGAAACAGGACCAATGAAGGCGATTGATGGCGCAAACACACCCCGTATTCGCGGGCTTGTGTTTATAAAATATATTATTTTATTAGGAAAATAATATTTTAAAAAACTTTCCTCTAAGTTATATAAAACATTTTATTTATAATTTATTGTGGCCAGTTATTAGGAGATAAAAGTGTGAATATAGTCTTTATAATTTTTTATTTTATGTACTATAATATCTTTTGTTGCAAAAATCGCTAAACAAAAACCTAATAGTTGTATTAATATTTTTTATTATTTCAACTAGTCATAAAATGCCAACTGAACAGTTATCCTTAAGGAAGTATTGCTAGAAGCTTTTAATAACTCGATTGATTAACTATACAATTATACGAAGAAAATCAAAATTATTTCTACAAGGGCTGACATTAGTGACTTTCAATAAATGTTTGAAATACAATATATTTTTCTGGGCACTTCAAAAGGCTATTTGTGAGAAAATTGAAGCATACATTGTTTAAAATACGAGTTGAATTTTTCTCAAAGGTAGCATTTAATCAAAAAGTGTACATGAGAATGTGAAATTTCAATATTTATTTTAAATTTAATGTGAGATAAATGGTTGTTTCTTTCCTAATATAAGGGAGTAAGCTACTTTTATTAATTACATTTTTTTTTAGTTATTACCATCCTCATTTATACTGGTTCCCAATGACTGAACGGAAATGCTAAACATACATTACTGTAGCCACTTGACTTCCCCCTTAGACTAGATCTTCTTTGACACAACTTTTCAGCCCCCCACCCCCTCGCCCCTTTCTCAAGCAATCACAGAAACGACACGACTCAGAGAATATCGAACCAAATGGGAGAGGGGCGGGGGAAGAGAGAGTCGAGACAGCTCCAACGAGAGGCGTGTTTCGAATGATTCTCTCACCCAACTCTCAAAATCTACTTTAAGCTCTTTGGGTAAAACATTTTCCTAGAATCAAATGCTGTTCACGTTGCAGACTAGCAGAGAGAGAACGACAGATGGGATAGGGGGTGGGGGGGATAGAAGGACTAAAAGTTCAAAGTGGATTATGCATGGTTAAAAGTATATCATTACAGGAATCGGCTCTGCTGTGTACGAAATAGGTTATGATACCACGAAACACAAAAGGGGGAAAATAAAGGGGTTGTTTTTACGACTTTTTAAAATGTTGCTTTTAACCGTTTTACATATAAAAAGGTCTCCAAGATCACAATGAATGCTATTTCAAACCCCAAAGCTAGTTTCTATACCCTGATCTTGGTAGGAAGAACAGTAGAGAAAATTCAAACATATTGTTTTACATCCAACATTGATAACATGTTACTATATTATTTGTTTTAATTGATAGGTATAGATAATATTGATCAAAAGTGACAACTGCAGATAACAAGACTTGATAAATTAAATATTAAACTTGTTTTAGTAACTTTAGTAACTAACTTCTACTATTCTTCCTACTAAAATCGTACTATACATACATCCGAGCTGCACCAAAAATTAGAGGGATCCATTTTTGACATAAATATTTTAGTGATATATTTTTTAGTAATTTTGTGTAGTTAGTAATTAAATACAAATGTTTACCAGAGTTAAAATTAACTTTATTTTTTTAGCATAAATTGAGTTATTTTATAAGAATTAACCAAATATAATTAATAAAATCCACTTTATTTATATTTCCATCAATCACCATTCTGGAAATCATCACCATTATGCGCCTTAGGAGAAGACGCAAAACGATAAACGGAAAAAAAATATTCCAAATACAACCGATCAAGATATTTCTTCCCCATCCACTGATATGAATAACATTCGTAAAATGACAAGTGATAACATTTAAAAAAATATAAACTTATATTTCGACTTGTCATAATTTTATTAAACAGTTAACTACACATTTAAAAAACTAAATACTTGTTACTATCGCTTGGACCATTAAACATGCACAGTTCCTAAATAAATACTACTTGATATTATCTCCTGATTTTTTTTACGCATATGAAGCTTATTTTTATAGAGTATACATAATAATTTACTATCTAAATTTGGTTAACGCAGTAATAGTCCCACTTTAAATGCAAATGCCACAACATAAGGTAGCCAGCCTGGAATTTCAGCCACTACATCAACTAACATTCTCCCCCATCTCCTCCACAATCACCAAATCACTCACCCTCTTATAACAAGAGATAAAGAACGTTCTTCCATCTCTACCTTTCATTCATCGAAAGCTTGGCATGGCGCCAGGAGATGGCGCTATCTAACAGTAACACTGAACACTACTAGCTCAGCCCGGGGAAAAATATTTGCATCCGAAAAATTGGCAAGATACGATCGCAGAGAGTAGCTCTCTACAAAATAGTATTTTTTTTATAAACAAAACAAAATCCTTTAACCCAGTATTCACCCCCCTCCACCCCATCCGCATTCTCTTGACCTCCATATAAACCACACAATAAATAGTACGGGACTCTGAACGGACTTTCTCACTCCATTGTGTAAAAATGGAGATATTTAATCAAAACTCGCGAAAGATGTAAAACGAAATAATATACACTTGTAAACCCGAGCAAAAATTGCGTTATACATAAGTTAATTTTTTTTTAAATCCCAGATTTAAACTTTAGGATTTTCTTTTTAAAGAATTAAAGTCCTATATAGTATATTTGGACCAAAAAAAAAAGATCGATAATAGGTTCACAAGAGTCAATACCTCGTATTAAAATTTCGACTTCCGGCTAAAATTTTAGACATTTTATTAGGGATTGCACATCTTATGGTTATAGCTTTTTTAAATTCCTTTTTTATAAATTCCTTTTTTATAAATTTAGAACAATAAAATAGGTAAATATTGACTATTGAGTCTAAAATGATAAAGATATATCATTAATGTAAAAACATTTACCCTAAGAAGTTAAAGATTAAAGAACATCAACTTTTTGAGAAACTTACTTGTCTACTTATTCTATGGAAATAGAGAATTATCGAGTTAAAACTTAAGTAGTATCTTTGTACAACTAAAGCTCACAAACTTGTATTATTATAATTGAAATAACTAATTGACTATTGGTTCTACATAGATATACTTCAAATAAATGTTTTTTTATGGTACGAGTACTACAATTTAGCAATGATAAGTTATTTAGTATCTCAAATAGTTGTAGAGATACGAAAATTTTCGCTTACGTAGAGTACCCTAAACGTCATTTTTATAGGAAAATTAAAATTGCCATTTCATTTGTAATCTTAATCAACGCCTAGATATGAATTTTATTCAAAATCGTTAGAGCTGATTTTGAGAAAAAAAAATACACACACACACACACACATATATATATATTCGCTTTTTATTAATCTACTATTTATTTTAGGGTTAAACAGACACACATACAGACGG
Organism: Timema douglasi; assembly: GCA_901482245.1. NCBI lineage: Eukaryota > Metazoa > Arthropoda > Insecta > Phasmatodea > Timematidae > Timema > Timema douglasi. The sequence continues at coordinate 15,308 of CABEEJ010004820.1, read as the reverse complement.
CATATCAAAAACCACTTTTTAGGGATCGGGGGATCATGAGACGTCAACATCCATCAATAATTCGGGTTAGATTTTTTTTTACGATCGCAATACTTTACCTTTAGTGTTCTAAAATTGGGTATGTATATTTGCGTATACGAGTAGCCATTTTGTGTGTAATATTGACCAATGCTTGGAAATAAAATTTAATCAAAATCATTAGAGCCAATTTTGAGAAAATAGATTTTTTCTCTTTTTGCCTTTCAGTAAACTACCCTTAATTTTAGGGTTAGATATCCAATTCCAAAAACTCCTCAGGGAAACATCATGATAGCCCTAGAAACCAAGTTTTAGCCCGATCAGTAAAATAGTTTAGGCTCTAGTCCGAGGTACAGATAGACAGACGGAGATTTAAAAACAACTTTTTTGGATTCGGGAGGTCATGAAACCTCAACATTCATCACAATACCGTGTTCGATTTTTTTGACGATAAAAATAATTTCTCTACCTGTAAGATAGCGAGAAAGTAAAAAGCATGAAATATGTGATACAGTAGGTAAAATAAACATTCTAAGTCATTGAACACAAACAGCTGCAATATTTATATACATCGTACTAAATGACTCCCTCATTTTTCAGTACAAAATTCACAAGCTCTTCTAGAAAAGCTTGAATTCTCTACAAGTCCAGGGAAACTATATAGCTTTTTTTAGCTCAACCCTCTAAAACAAAGCAATTTTATTCTAGACTAGATTTGTTGGAACGCTTTGCTAGTTTTGAGATTTCCTGACTTTTCCAGTTTTTAAGGACCTAACACATTTTCTCAGTAATTAAATTGTATTACAATAAATAAAAATCTCATAATCCCTCTTTTTATATTAATGATTTATATAATATACATTTAGTACACATGTGTCAGTTCTCAAAGCAAAAGTTCATGATGTGAGGATAAATAAAGAACCTATGGTTAACACTGGGTTATGTATGTATGCTCTTCTACTTAGTATTGATAAAAACTATTGCTAAAATAAAAAACTTAAGACTTCAAGTGACTTTCATATTTCCCTAACTTTTCAAGGTTCTCCAGGTGCACATCAACCCGTGAACTTTTTGCCAAGTCATTATATTGAAAAGAGTCCCCCACGCCACCTAGAATTTAACGCGCAATTCTTGGTTTTACATCAAATTAAGAGAATGTTCGGAGAAAAGCAATGATGGCTAGCTTAATAAAAGATCAAATGAATGTAAAATATGATTTGGTGAATTATAATATTACCGATTCCTTAAAAAAAATGTATGAAATAGTAGAATTATATCTAGCTTTAAAATTTTTGAAGAGACAGGCATAAACTATGCAAGATTATATTAGTATATTTTATATTGATGAATCAATTATCAAAGGTGTCATTTTAGTAAAATACTATATATATATATACTCAGATAAACTTAAATTTAAATAGAATAAGAATTATCACAAATACGGGCATTTAAAAATATTAAAAGTCGGAAATATAAAGTATTATCGATAAATAGAGATGGCCGATGCTCACAGTAGTGCCTGCAACTCGACTGTGATACTACACGTAACACAAAACTGTATATCATCTAGTATCCATGTCAAAATACGGCGTTAAGTTAAAACAACATCACAATCACAGTAAGAACCTTTTGTAATGTAAATCCCACCGGTGGGGTTCTTAGGTCTCATTTATGCATGCGCTTCGTATCGTCAGGTTGTCGACAATAATTTATCATCTTTTTTAATGTGTATTTGTACACCGCAGTCGTATCATCAGCCGCTGAAAAGAGTTGCAGTTGCGCTTGTTATTCTATTTTAAAATATACCACACAATTAGCAGCATGGCAATATGACACTTTTACCCAAAACTAGCCTCAAACCACTATAATATTATTGGTCACATTACAAACTATGTTTATGAAACCCGCATCGGTGGGCCGCATGGTCTAAGGTGCCACTCTCACAGTAGAATAGACTGCCGATGACGGGGAGATCAAGGTTCGAATTTAGGGCGAGTGTACTGAGGGTGGTTTTATCAAAATGATTTTGCTCTCTCCCTCCATAAAAATGCTGGTACACTTCCTTCCTCATCCCTAAAACCACTAGCGTAGCTAGTACATAAGCGTTTAATACATACGGGTATTGAAACGCGGTGCTAAATTATTTTTTATGAATAAATTGCAGCTTATTTTTTAGATGCATACACATTTTAAATTATGTCACGCTATAAAGAACTTAAAGGTTTTCAAACAGTGACCTGACGGTCTAGTGGTAAGGTGTCAGACTTCTGTGTTGGGGTCCGGGATTCAATCCCCAGCCCCAGCACATATTTATCTGATTGCCAAACCCTTCCTTCACCTTTGACAAGACGTGTATTAATCACAACTTGTGAATGTGTGGAGTGCCAGGCCTCCACCGTAGTTCGGTTTCCACGTTAAGTCCTCCATTTCATCTGAAAACCACCCTACCATTACACATTAGTATAAGTGCGTATAACCCGAACGGGTAGTAAGACGCGGTGCTAATAATAATAATAATAATAATTTAAAGGCTTTCACTCTAAATAAAGCAATGGGCTATTAGGTAGTGCGATCAGCGTTATATTTCAGTGATATCATATTGATACATTAAAAAATCGTCCTGCACCAGTAGTGTAAAATGGTTGCAAGATACATTATTATATTTTTGTTTCTTCTTCCTGTAACGTTATCTAATTCTAGAGCATGCGCATGGCCATGACCCAGCTTTGGCTAAAGACTAAAGGGGTGAAAAGATGACACGGAAATCACATTGTGGCCTTGATAATTAAGATTAGTATGCTCAACAGGGACCACTGTGAAAGAGTTCCGTAGTGATTATTTTAACAGGAAGATTTTTTTTTGACAAATTCAAATAAAAGTTGTTTATTTTTTTAGTTAATATGTAACAAAATCCAGAAATTTTATAAAATTCCGTGACTTTTCCATGAATTTTTCGTAACCAAGAAAATTCCCTAACATTTACCTGTTTTCCAGGTCACTGGACACCCTACAACCTCATACAGTCTGATTTTCAGGTGACGAGGAGGTTGGGGTTTGATGCCAATCGGGTGTAATGTTTTTATTTCAAAGTGGTTTCCCACTCTTAGTTCACGCAAAGAAAGGTTGATTTTCTCTAAGCTCTATCTTCATCTTACCTACCCCATTAGTGTGGTCTTGAAAGGTATTAAGACGCAGAGCAAAAAAGAAAAAAAAAACAATAAAATGTATAAAAATAAATCTGGAGTACCGAAACACATCAATAAGTCTCTCTCTCTATCTATATATTACAGATGCCACAACTGACAACATAATTATGTTAGAAAACAAAGATGCATTACACAACCATGGTTTGGTGTTTAAATGAAACATTATAGTGTGTATATATATATATGTATATATATATAAACAGATTATACTGCGAGATAAGATTCTGATGGCAATTAAAAAATATCAGACGCTTGTTCATGTCAAAGTTTTAAAACAAGTGTAATTTATTTGAAGATATTGAAAAACCTCATTAATTGATAATGCTATAAAGTATCATATGTTATCAAAATAATCATCTGTCCGTAGATCTATTTGTCTGTCTGTCGATTGAACTATCTATTCAATGATCAATCTACCTATTTGTCCATTGAACTATCTGCCTATCAGTCGATTTATATATTCGTTCTCCTACCATTATATATATCTTATCCTATCATTCAACCTATCTATTTATTTTTCTGAAATTAATTAAATAGATAGACAACTTTAGTTTTTGATAAAACTAAAGTCTAACACGAGTGTGGTAATGGCGCAAACTGTTAAGCTACAAAGTAAATGCAGACTCACTAGAGAATATATATAATTACTTTTTTTTCTAAACAAACCTGGACGTTTGGTTTTAAAGTTTTAAAAATGTAATCCCAGTGACGTATCTTTCCCCGTCAGGTGTAATCTGCCAGGGAGCCACGGGCGATGAATAGTTGAAGCGACAAGGCGCGCTGCGGCCGCCGATAAGTGAACGCCCGTTAATGTTTCGGTCCGCGGCGGAACCGTCGCTACCGTTAATTATTAGTCCGTATACCTCCCTGGAGGAAGGGGTTGCTTGTTGGTCCAGGATAATCCGGCGACTGCGCCGAGGGCCGTAGACTCACCACACAGCCCCGAGTCACTGGGTTAGAAGACACGGAAATATGGTTGTTTAAGGTGAGGATGTGGGAACGTGAGAAGAGGTCAGTATTTTTGCAGTTTTATATCAAAACTTTTTAGGTCAAAATAAATTAAATATTGTTTCAGTACAAACATCTTATATATAATTTGTGTGAAAAAAAACATTTTATATTATAACTAGTATACTTTGTCTCTTCCAAATATGTTTACATAACGTCAAGATGAATAAAATTGTGTATTTGTTGGGCGCCACTCCTAGGATCTAGGAGAAAATAATAATAATAATAATTACAAACACCTTTACCTCGGCTAACTTTGGCCAAGGCACTATGATTCTTAGTTACATAATCGTTAATTCGCATTTAAATCAATAATATTGAGCATAGATCTAAAATTAAAAGGCTAGGTTGTTAAATTCTTAAAAATATTGTCTAAGTTTTGTTTTGTGCGTGATAAAATGATATTTAAATATGTTTTGATATGTATTATAAGCTCAAAGACGATAAAATTATCTTGAATAATGTTAAAGAAAATAACAATTTAACTATCTAAATATGAGTTCTGATCATCATTTTTTTCTTCTTCGAATAATGGGTTTTGATGTTCATTTTAGCAAATCGTAACACAATACAAATGTTAAGCTATGTTTTAATTCTACCTTTTAATTTTGAGAATATTATATTTAAAAGTAATGTTTTGTGTACTTCATATATCATTTAACATTCTTACAAATACAGGTAGTTCAGTTAGATTTCAATGTCGATACTTAATTTTGAGGGAATGATACTTACCGTAATATTTAAGTACCACATCTATATTTTCACATTTTTTTCTCTTTATCAGACTCTCTCACGCTCGCTCACACACACACAAACACACACTCACACACACACACTCACACACTATAAATCACTCTCTATAGTATAATATTTTCTAATTTTCTCTCTCTCACTTTATGCCTCTCTCTCATACACATTTTACCTTCACATACACTCTTTATCACAAAATTATTCTCACATTATTATTTTTATTAATTCTCTCTTAAGCTTTGTCCAAAACGCCCTCTTTCTCTCTCAACCGATCTTTTATCTCTTTAGCGCTCGCTAACTCTCTAAAACGCTCTCTCTTTCAAACGCTCTCTCAAATTATTTCTGTAAAACTTTGACTCAAACTCTTTCTCAATATCACTGTCAATCTCACTGTAAAACCTTCTCAATTTATCTCTCTAAATCTTTCTCTTAAAAACACTCTCTCAATCTAATTTTCTCTCTCTAAATTAATTTATAACTTTCTTTCTCAAACTCTCTCTCACACGTCTTCAAATTTCCTCTCTCTTTCACACAATATTTCTCCAAAAAATTTACATTATCTTTTTCTCAACAAGAAACACACTCTCTCCTCTCACACACTTTATCACGCATTCTTACAAAGATATTCCTAATCTTTCTCACTTTCTCTCACACACATTCTCTGTCTTTACACACATATATTATTTTTATCTTCTCCCAGTATTTATCTCTATAACACATACACATACTCTCACTATTAATCGCTAAATCCCTCGCTCTCTCTCAATGGCTCATTCTCAATCTCTTACATTCACTTTCTCACACCTACACTCTATTATTATTATTATTATTATTATTAGCACCACGTCTTACTACCCGTTCGGGTTATACGCACTTACGCTAATGTGTAATGGTAGGGTGATTGTGAGATGAAATGAAGGACCTACAGTTTAACGTGGAATCCGAACCACGGTGGAGGCCTGGCATTCCCCACATTCACAAGATGTATTGTCAGAGGTGAAGGAAGGGTTTGGTACACCTACACTCTAATTTTCACACTCACCCACACACTTACACCCTCATTTTCACTATCATATTTCATCAATTTTCTATCATCTATCTTATATATATAGTTTGATAAGCCCGTTTACAGTAATAATATAAATCACGAGGAAATGATTGAACAGATTTTGACAAGAGGGCACTCATTTTAAAGACTAGAGAATCAGGATGCCGGAAAAAATAGTGACATGAGACTCAAACCAAATTTTCCCAGCGAATTTTTCATCTTTTACTTCTATGTGGGCAGTGGTTAGTTAACCTTTACAATCATTCTTTGTTTACATCACCATGGAAACCAAGATTTATATATAGCTGCATATGGGTAAAAAAATTATCTTTGTTTAAAAATAGTATCCGCTCAATTATTGTTACTTGAGTCGTTTGGTGCAACCAATAGATAAAGATCTGGGACAGGGGTCATTTTAATGATCTCATCGGAACTAAAAGGGGGAAGTATACGTTTTTATTCAAATTACACACATAAAACTAAATATCTAAGTAAAGTTGATAGCCTTTAACGAGTAAACAACTAGAAAGTGGGCGAGGGCTTATTGTATGGATCATTTCCCAATAAAAGTTTAAAATACGTTTTAGTGCAATAATCTGCAGCCATTGCTGCAACGATCTACTAGTAGAGTTAATTTTTTCTTTATACGGTGACTTCAACATTCCTTGAATATCTTTTAAAGGTGTATTGGAATTTAATGACAACTTTTTTCTTCATTTAAAAAGTTTCTCATATAATGCCGCTATACCCATGACAAATATTCAACAACTGTTGATATCACCCAGTTAAGAAAATTAAACTCTAATTTCTACTGGAACAATATTTTATTTATTTGGGCAATTTGCTACAAAAATTGCAAAAACACCGACCTCATAAAACCCGCGTTACCTACATCCTTACCTTAAGAATTTGTTTAGATGGGAATTCATATCTGAAAACTGCAATTCAAATTGAAATTGTTTGGCACGTGGACTATATGTAAGACTCGTCGTATAATTTGGCGGTAATGGGGAGGCCGGTGTTTATATCCTAATTGGGTGTTATGAAGGTTAGTTTCCCTCAATTATTTCCCACTCCCCTACCAAGAAAATATGGAAAAATTATACCTTTATCAACCTTATCTCAGTAGTGAGTTAACTAAATTAATTTAGAATATCCCAGACAGGTATTAAGAGTGGGTAGGGAAAAAAGTTGATTCATTATTAATGTAATATAATTAATATATTATATATATAGTATAGTTAATTAGGTCTTTGAATCATCTTAACAGTTCTGATTGGGCGAATCATCACCAAAGGAATAACTTTATTTGAAAGTTAAAAAAGTTACCAAAACTGCTTTAATGAATTCACACGCCAAGCCATGTGACAATAGGCCTGTCAAATTTTACACACGGTGTCAATATTGACAACTAGGATAGACAGGATACACCAATTTAAGTAATTTTGTTGACACTTACAAAAGCTACTATAGTAATTTTAACATATTTAAACGTAAAATCATGTGATCTGTAGATGCAATATTTCATAAATGAAACCAATATATACGGCATAATAATAATAATAATAATAATAATAATAACAATAATAATAAAGTAAGATGATATCAATGTTGATCGCATAAAATATATATATTTTTTTAAAGTTTCTTTCCCTTAGAGTCAATCATATTATATTTATGTTGGCTACTCTCTATGTATATTTTTTGAAATCTTTCCAAAATATCCTGCTATATAGAGACAACTTTATTATTATTATTATTATTATCATCATCATCATCATCATCATTATCATTTTAATTATTTTGGGGTATTTAACGTATACACTGTGGTTAAGCCGTTTACTTTCTCATAGCAAGATGAAGTATGGTAATCTTGAACATTTTCGACCTCGAAATGATGAATCTTTACGTTTATGTGAACCCGAACCCAAAAAAGCAGATTTTACAATTATCTCTGTTCCAATACCTGCCCCTCTGTTTGTTTATCTATCTGTCCCTAGTCACAAATTTGAAACAGTTTGATGGATTTTGTTCAAATTTTGATTCTATCCCTCAAATGAAGGGTAGTTTAGTGATACTAGATTTTTATAATTTGAAAATTTGAAAAATTAGATGTAGCGATTTGGCTAAAGACGGGTGGGTATCTGTTATATTTTTTACATAATAAATAATAATATACATACTTTTCTTATAAACATTAATCATTTATTATTTACTGACTTTAGAAAAACTGAAAATTTTGGAAAATATCTTTAAATATGTATTTGGAGACTACTTTTCATGATAATAAATAATGTTAGTAGGTTTTTCTAAAATATATTGATTTAGGGGAAGGTTTCTTATGAAAGTTTTAGAAAATTTGAAATATTTATAAAATAGATTTTAAGATTGAGTTCAAAATGAGTATCTGGGAATAATTTTTAATGCTAATTAAGAATATATTTCTACTTTTACAAATATAAATATTTTTAAGGTAGTTAACAAATAATTTATTTTTGAAAATTTTGTTCAATGTTCTAATACACTATATGAGAAAGTTTGTACGATTGTATCGTATCATTTATTTTTATGGTAGTATGCACTTTCTGAACTAACGTTTATATCATCACGTGGCTTAGAAACTATCTAAATATAGAACGTACAAAACATCTAGCTGTTTATTCATCACTGTTAAAGGGGACACCAATGGAAATATGTTTCGGTCATGACAAGAATAATAAGAATCAAAACTAATACCCTACATTTATTTTCACCCCGTCTTAGTAACCGTTTAAGTTTTACAAATAAATTAATTACAATGAAGATATTAAAGTGGAATTTTAGAGAAAATGTACCCAAATTGGCGTGGAGGGATGGTGGGAGACCTTTTAAAAAACACCCTCAGTACACCTAACCTGGATTTGAACCCCAATATCCCCGTCAATGACGATCCAGACTAACACGAGATTAGAGTTTTATACCATAATGCCACCGATGCGGGTGACCCTTAGTCTAGCAGTTGTTTTTTTTAGCAACGCGTCTTACTACCTGTTCAGGTCATACGCTTAATGTACTAATTACACTAATGAGTTAGGTATGAATAAAGTTGAATTTAGATAATATGTTCCTAAATTTGCTTGGAGGTAGAATGTAAAGCCATTTAGGAAAAAACACCTTCAGTGCACTCAACTGAGATTTGAAACCCGATATCTATGTCATCGGAAGTCCAGACTATTGAGAGAGTAACGCCTTAGACGATGAGGCCACCGAAGCGGATTTTAGCAGGTTGACGTGCTATTGACTGAGTTAGAAAATCAGAAGAGAATCGACTTTAACAAGGAGGTCCTAAAAATACTGTTTCGTCTCAAATGGCACGTCACCCCAGGTTTACGGCAAGAGCTATCATTTACCCCGAACAAAATATACGGTTACATTAATACTACCCTGCGTTTTACTATCTTCCTGAACATCGGCCAAGCCACTTAAAAAAAAAAGCAATCAGTTTTGGTTCTATCTCACCGGCCAACGAGGAGTGAGTGCTCTCATCCCGTTTTAAACGTTTCGGCATATAAAAGCTGCGACTCCATGAATCCTGAAATAACACCCATGTTGCCGCTGTTGGATCGTTCTTAGTTTATAGCGAGCCATATTCGTCGACCTTGTTTCTGAGCGTGCCCGCGAATATGCAGTGTTTTATTCTCGGGGGAATTAACCCCGCGCGCACTTACTAGAACCGGCGACACAGTTTATAGCCCGTGTGCAACAGCGTCATCCTAGATGTTAGTCTGACAAGGGTTTATTTATTTAGCTTTGTATAAAATATAACTTTATCTGTATAAATTAACATCTAATAAAACTAGGACTTTACCAAACAGCTTCAACTTGAAGGGGCCGCCTCAGCAAAAGAGAAAATTGACTCGCAGACGTTCAGCTCTAACGCAATATTTCATTTTACGGTGCGTTATTTCAAAATGTGGTTCACATCAAAATAAAGTCGAAAGATTCCAATAAGGCATTTTCCCCTTAACAATACTATAGTTTGGATTTTATCACTAGAAAAAAGTGTATGAAAATGTGACATTAGCTCATATGCATTACTTGGTGATCTATGAGAGTAGGCAGGTTTGATCAAAAGGGGCCCTGAATTTAGTCTTCCTCTAACAAATACAGTGATTTTTTGATGAACTCACAAGATAAAATCTTAAGATATTTGAAAACTAGCACAAGCTTTCGTCTTTACCTTGAGATAAGAAGTTTCGTAGTTTTCTTTCCCCTATTTATCATTGACATTATAAAAGTTGGTTGTAGGTGACGGGCGAAAGGGAGTACAGGTTTAGACAGAAAATATTAATAGTTCCAGAAAAGACACATACCATTGTATTTTCAGCCGTGTAGCCTGAAAGCGATACATTCTTTTTCGCTGATCGAGGCAGATGCCTTAAAAGGAATATAAAGCTGGGCCAGATGATTTTTAAGGGGTATTGGGGGATTACTAACAATGGCTGGTAGTAAAGTTCCCCAAAAGGAGACTGAAAGGATTTTTTTCAACAGATACTTCATGAAACAATTTAAATAAATTTGAAAGATATTTGGGGTTGTTGGTGCTCAGAATTATATAAGACTCTAATAAGCTATCAACTGAGGAATAGAAGAGGAATACAAAAATATACTTAATAATAGTTCCAGGGCAATATGGAGGTACCTCCCAAAGCACCCCTTTCCCCCAGGTACAATCATGTTACGACATATTGTTTGTCGAAAAGTCCCACAAACTAAAAGCCATGCTCAAAGAAAAAGTCTACATTATATTAAAATTATGTGTATATTTCCAACGCACTTTATTAAATAAAGATAATTTGAAATAATGATGACATATTTTAAATGTTATAAAATGTGGCCTGTATCGAAATTTTAAAACTCTACCTTTCTTCGATATCGCGCTTCAAAGCTGCGATGCTTACTGTTCATAGCTAAGACTCACATAACTAAGAACCAGGGTAGCTCAGATGGTAGAGCCGTCTCACATCATGTCAATTGTCCAAGGTTCAAATTCGTAGTTAGAGTAGGGCCTATATAGTTTTATAAATCCAATACACAATTATTACCGCTTTGGTGACCGTATGGTCTAAGACGTCCCTATTACAATAGACTGGACTGACAAGTGACATGGAGATCAAGGTTCGGATACCTCTCGGGTGCAATGAGAGTGTTTTTTCCTGAATGGTTTACCACTCTCCTTCTAATAAAATGCTGTTACACTTTCTCTGAATTCAATTCACATTTGTGTAATTAGTATACATTATGTGTCCCCGAACGGGTGCTCCCTCTCCCTCCCTAAAATAATCCCCTCGTAAAATATATTGAATGCCCAATTAGTTTATTTACGTCAACTATCAATGAAATAAATATTTACAATAAACAAACTTAATCGGATGAATATAAAAATATAGCTCGATGGTTGACCTAATGCAGGGGTCAAGAACTGGTCGATCTCGCGGCAATTTACGGTCTATCATGTAAAAAAAACTACACCTTCATTAAAAGTAGAGCTTTGATCTTCTAGATACGCAAACACATCAAGTACAGTAAACGCTCGGAAACTCGACCTAATGTGGACTGAGATGGTTTAGAGTTATTGAAATGTCGAGTTTTATGAATGAGCTTGCATAAGATGAATTTTTACTATATCATGTTTACTAAACAAGGATGAATCACAGTACAATATTGAATAGTACAGGTACAGTTGTACCGTACTGTAGTATTGTACGGTACAGTAAAAGTAATATACGTACAGTAGGTACAATATATTACGTGTTAATATAATGGTGTATATACATACGTATAATATACAGAGATGCAGTATAGTACTGAAAATATAATATTGGATTGATTCGAATACCACGTTAATGAAATTGAAAACTAACAAACACAGCACTTGTAAAAACACCACAACACGACTATACCACTAAATCTTCACGAAACAAACTGAGAGGTTATACAGTTGAATGACCTTGGATTGTGATGACTGGCACTAATAACTGTGTGCATGTGCACGTGTCGAGTTATCAAGTGTCGAGTTACCGAGACTCTACTGTAATTCCAAATAATATTTGAGTGGGACTAGAATAGCCTTGACCTCTCATGATCGGTAATGTTATAAGAAATCTAAATAGTTTAATTGAAAATTTCTGCTTCGGTGGCCGCATGGTCTAAAGCAGCGGTTCTCAAACTTGTTTTAGATTGTACCCCTTGGTCACGTCTAAAAGTTTAATGTACCCCACAAATAAAAAATGTCCAGATGACAGGCTTTAAAAAAATAGAACCACTTCGTAAATTATTGATCAATTTAATCTTTGGGGAAAAAATATCTGTAGTAAAAATATTTCAAATGTGACAAATCTATTTAAGGAGAATCTTACTTTTATAGCCTTAATATTATCTCTTATTGAGAATTGTTATGATCAGTTAATACAACATAATTTTACTGTAAAAAGTTGTATACATTTTCTTCATAAATTCGTTAAAAAATAAAGGAAAAAATATAAACAAACACAATATTTTCAAATAAAATTTTTAAATTGTAATTCTGGAGCTAATATATTATGAATCCCAAAGTTTTCCAGTGAGAGAAGTGTGGCTGCATGGCTTGGCACAACTTTTTGATGTCTGGTTGTCCAGTTGAATGTTTCATGCGGAGGTCCGGCTCCAAATTAGTCTATTGCGGTACACCATGGATGAAAACCCACCCTCACAGAGATATGTTGAAAGAAAGGCATAATAAACTGCTAATGTAGAAGGTGGCAGGTAGAGGGTTGAAAATTATCAGATATCGGTATCGAGCCGAGACCAAATACGGAGAAAAGAGGGGCGGAAATAACGGTACTTGCCAACATTTAGGGTTTCTCTTAGGTCCCCTGTTATTTTGCCAACTTTCCTTTGAAAGCTGCCCGCGTACCCCAGTTTGAGAACCACTGGTCTAAAGCATCAATCTCACAATAGATTAGACGGCCGGCGACAGGAAGATCAGGGTTCAAATCCCGGTCGGGTTTGGTGAGGTTGATTTTTCATAAATGGTTTTTCACACTACCTCCACGAAAATGCTGGTACCCCAATTCTAAATTCAACCTTCCTTGCCCCTAACTCATTAGGGTAATTAGTACTTATGCGTATAGCCTCAAGATATAGTAGGACGCGGTGCTAAGAAATAAAAATGTAATTTCTTATGATATACTTTGTATACAAAGGTGTGCTAGTATTTGAATATAGGATGTGGGGAAAAACAAGTAAAATTAGAGTATAGAAACTATGGGTAATCGCGGGACCTTCGACAAAAAGGTTGCCGACCCCTGAACTAATGGAGAGCTGCGCAAGTTGATGTCTAGCCATGAAAGGATCCAAGCCATGTTAGAGTGGAATGCAACGCACCTCTTGAGCCTTGACACTGTAGATTAGCCAGTTGCAGTTAAATGCAACACATTACACAGAGCAGAGTTGAAACCCGAATTGTGGTAGGCCCCAACCCACAGCAGAGGTGCGTGGAGCCGCAAGGGATGATATTGGTAATAGGCACTTAGCAGGGTTATGACGTCAATATTCTCTGAACCAATAATACATTATATAGCTCCCCTCCACCTTATACAAGATTGATTATAAATTTGATAATGCCTATCATTTTTAATACAGAATTTCCAACGTGCACTTTGAGAATACATGTTTTTTTTAAGTAAATTATTTACGAATAGCTTAACTTAGGGAAGAAAAAGCTAGGATCTTTACGTTCGTTATATAATACAATAAAGGAAAGAAACATCTAGTACCAACACACAACCCTCACTAAAATAATTAGGGGTGTGAAAGTAGGCATTTTCCATTTCTAGAAGAGTTTAAGTCAAGTTTGAGAAACTAGTTTTATTCGAGTCCAAGTAGTATAGAGCAATAATATTTGTACAATAAATATTTCAAGTTGAATTTCTGTAGTGGATCCATGCATTAACCATAAATATGCAAAAACATTTTTTTAATTGCATTTTTATGCGAAAAAATTTAAAATCACACAAATTCGAATTTTTAAATAAATTTAATATAATTGTTTAATTTTTTTAACTAGACAAAATGAAATATTGAGGAACTATATTTAATATGAAACTATATATTAAAATTGAATAAAATCAATTAAACTAAAAATTTTCAAGAAATTCCGAGTACTCAAATTGTTCAATTTGTGAAAATCGAGTCGGGCTCAAGCAGCTACTAAAAATAGAACCAAACTGAAATTTCAAATACTCGCACACCCCTAAAAGTAATGTATTATTTGGATAACATAAATACTTGTTGACAGTCCCTGGTTTTGAAAATAATAATCTAGATAGTGGTTTTCTTTTTTTCCCGCTCTGGCAAGGGGACGGGCATTACTAATCAGTCAAAATATCTGCTGTGTCATCTGAATTGAGGGAGTGTTGAAATAAGTGAGTATGATTAGTTGATTACTTTAGGGGAAAGTTGCTATAGGAATAGAATGAAAATACATTCATTGTCATGGAGAAGGTTAATGGTACAAAAGGTGAGAATACTGAGTCAAACCTCACTCGCTTCATTTGATCCTTGATGCACAAATCTCTTCAACTTCCGTTGTAACACGCAGTCTGAAAATTCACCATTTCCTCAACGCCTCAAAACTAAAAGGGAAACTAATTTATAAACTACTACCATAAATGGGACTATTCACGAGATTAAAAAGAAAGCATTGCGTGTTCAATGATTTTCACCAAAGGTAGGCCTATTAACTGATTAGTGATGAGTAATGAATGACTTATTAAAATGACATTTTGAAAAGGGAATGAAGGAAAGTATTGTACGATATAGTGTTGCGTCAGTGACTCATTTAAAAAGAGTTATGCTTCCAAAGACGTGAAGGAAATATCAATTTAAAGCCACCACACACCGTCAGGAAAAGGTTTATTTTACTGTGAGAGCTGGCAAACTCAAATACGCCATTTTTTTTAATGACCAATTCGCCCCTTGTAACAATTGGCAACAGGGTTTCCCACCCAAGCTTTAGTGGAACCAAGAAAGGCAAGCTCGCTGCTTTTCATGGTAAACAAAAAGAACATATAGTATGTACCATAAAAGCTAATAAGTATCTTATATTTATTATTTTTTCTCGATTAAAATGCTAATAATATATTATAATATATTATTATAATATAATAGAGTTTTACATCCTTGTTCGTTCAACATCAACACATCGTGTCCTCAACACCCTATGGACTCCATGATTATGGTGCGCTGATATAGCACCG
>CABEEJ010004819.1:43608-58335 GCA_901482245.1 Timema douglasi | reverse complement strand
TCAATTCACACCCAAAGTAGGGTGATTGATCACATATTATTACAATTGACGCCCAAAGCGCGGCGCATTTATTCCGTATCGTTACACTATTTAATCCATCATGATAAGCGAATTTGTCCAACTGTCATTGTAATATTGGTAGAATAAAACCTACCCGAGTGCATAATCTGATAGCTCGTGGTCTCAAGTGATCACTCATATGTAGCTGATGATTTATGCATGTTCATCACAGACTCTGCCTTAAATAATTCCAAAATTAAACTATCCAATTGCAAAATTGTTATCATGGCTACCCCTCCAGTAAGATTAGAAGGACGAGACATCGACTTACAAACAGCCATAGATCTTTTAATGACACAAATTCGTGATTTAAAAGTAGAAAACGAAACTTTAAGGCGAGAATGTACAAACCATGCTGCTAATGCGAGTCAGGGAAACGAATCAATAACAGCCACCATGTACATTAGGAATTTCTCTCTTATTCCTAGTATACCAGTATTTCAAGGCAGAGCAGAGGATAGTGTGTATACCTTTTTCGCAAAGTTAGAGCAGTCAGCAGAACTTTGTGGGTGGACTGATAGTGAAAAATTAGCAGTAGCCAAATTACGGGTTTCAGGGGAAGCACAGGATTTTGCCTTGTCGCATAGTGAATGTAGGGAAGCTACGACTTATGAATCCCTGAAACAAGAGCTGGTAAAGCGCTTCAAGAGGAAGAATACTACCAGGTATTACCGAGAACAGCTGACCCGAAGAAAGTTACATTCGGATGAAACTATAGAGCAATTCACGGATAGAATAAGAAAAATCAACGTCAACATGTATCATTTAGGGGAGAGTGAAGAGGGCAATGCTGCAATAAAGTTTGAGGCGGACCAGAGAGCGTTAGATGCTTTTCTAAATGGCTTGTATGGGGAATTAGGTAGACTGAAACGGCTTTCCAAACCTAAATCGTTCCAAGACGAAATAGAATCAGCAGTAGACAAAGTAGAAGTTGACCACCGACCAGTTGAAGACAGACAAGCTGAAAAACGTGTTTTTACAAGCTACGCTGAGGTTAAATTTTGCAAATGTAGGAGATACGGTCATTTAGCTAAAACTTGTCCAATATACAAGTTGGTTTGTTTCCATTGTCAGGCCAAGGGACATATATCCAAGTTTTGAAGGAAAATGTTTGAAGGGAAGAAACCTCCCCCAAACGATCAAGGGACTGGGCCAAGCCACGACCCCCAGTCCAAATAAAATTCGTCCCTGTAACTTCCGCTGACAGTGAAGACTCTGGTGTAGAAGAGCTTATAGTTCTTGCAAACTACGAGGAAAAACAATGCAGGTTGTTAATCAATACAGGAGCTCAAGTTTCAGTAATGTGGCAAGAAGTTGTGGGAAATAGGAATATTTCCGAACCTAAGTACAAAATTGCAGGTCTAGGAGGACGAAGAATTTCAAATTTGGGAGAAAAATCATTGACTATCAAGTTAAAACATGATAGTTATGTAGTAAAGGTACAGGTTGTAAATGCCAGCTGTCACCGCTATGAGGGCATACTTGGGTTAGACTTCTTGTTGAAAAACCAGGCGTCTATTAACGTAGAAAAACAGAAGTTGAACCTTCATCATAAATCTTATGATTTGGGAACAAGAGCCAAAATAGGGCCCCAACGAACTAATACAGTTGTAAATATGTGATTAGCTACCTCATCCTGCGCTGTGGAAATGGTTCCGGTTCTAGTACGTTTAATGCATGCTGAAGAAATGCCCCCGGGTGCAAGAAAGATAATTCAAGCTGAAGTTAAACTCTCAGAAGTCGTTGACGAAAAGTTACATTTAGTAGGTGACCTGGTGGTCTAGGGGTAAGGTGTCAAGACTTCTGTGCTGGCGGCCGGGGTTCAATCCTCGGTCCCGGCAAAGATTTATCTGATTACCAAACCCTTCCTTCACCTCTGACAAGAAATCTTGTGAATGNTGCTGGCGGCCGGGGTTCAATCCTCGGTCCCGGCAAAGATTTATCTGATTACCAAACCCTTCCTTCACCTCTGACAAGAAATCTTGTGAATGTGGGGAATGCCAGGTCTCCACCGTGGTTCGGATTCCACGTTAAACTGTAGGTCCTTCATTTCATCTCACAATCACCCTACCATTACACATTAGCGTAAGTGCGTATAACCCGAACGGGTAGTAAGACGCGGTGCTAATAATAATAATAATAATAATACATTTAGTAGAACCAGTTTTACAAAGCGATACACTGGAAGATAGACACTGTTATGTGGCTAGAAGTGTTAGTGTTGCCATAAAGGCGGGGAACAAGGTCAGGGTTCCTATAAGTGTTGTCAATATGAGCCCTGTGGCTGTCCAAATGCCACGAGGGGCGGTAATTGCTAGCGTTAGTTATGTAAACAAAGATTAAGTTATCTGTTGTGGAAAAAACGCATGTGAAAGTTTGTATGCCACGGACCTTGTATTACCTCAGGGTAAGGGTCAAAATAAAGTTGTACGAGCTTGTGAGGTTAAGGACACTACAACCCCTAAATTTGAAGCTGCATTGAATCAAAAACTAGATCATTTGTGAGAGGAAGATAAAAACCTTTTGAAGCCTATCTTACGAGAGTTTAAAGATATCTTTAGGGAAAAAGATACTTTACCTGCTACCCTATTAGTTAGTACACCATCGAATACATACCGGAGATGCGAAGCCTATATCTCAGAAACCATACAGAGTACCTTATCACCGAAGAGCCCTAGTTCAAGACATGGTTGAGAACCAGTTAAAGGGCGGATTTATCAAACCCAGGGAAATAAATGATCCACCATGGAGCTCTCCTATAGTGATTGTAAAAAAGAAGTGTACAACAGGACAGCCAGAGTTTCGATTTTGCGTTGACTATAGACGTTTAAATGCAGTAACTACCCCAGACTTTCATCCCCTACCTAATTTAGTGGAAACGATTGAAAACATGTCTAAATTTAAAGTCTTTTCGTGCCTGGACATGACTAGTGGCTATACACAACTATGTGTTCATCCCGACGACCAAGCAAAACGTCTTTTATAACTATAACAAGGGTGTACAAATGTGTTAGAATGCCTTTTGGTCTCAGAAATGCCCCGGCTACGTTCCAAAGACTGATGGATGGTATATTGTATGGGTTAACACCTACTCAAACACTAGTGTACCTAGATGACATAATAATATTTAGCAAGGACATGGTAGAACATGCTGAAAGGCTGAAGGCAGTTTTGAATCGGTTGTACCAGGCCAATTTATCCTTAAATATTGATAAACGCCACTTCGCGGGCTCTCAGGTACATTACCTAGGTCATTATAAAAGTCACTAAGGATTAAAATGTGATCCTCAGTTAGTCGAAGCAGTCCAAAATTACCCTATTCCGAAAAATGTCAAGGAACTTCAATCATTTTTAGGGTTGTCAAACTTTTATCGTAGGTTCAATGAAAATTATGCCAGGAAAGCGCAGCCCCTAGCTAAGCTGCTAAAAAAGGGAGCAAAGTTCAAGTGGACTCCAGACTGCAGCGACGCTATGGAAGCTTTAAAAACCGCATTGACTTCGTCTCCAGTATTAATTTTCCCTGATTTTGAAAAACCATTTATTTTGTTTGCAGATGCTAGCAAATATGCACTTGGTTGTGTGTTGTCACAGGAGGTTGAGGGTAAGGAACACCCTGTTACTTTCGCATCCCGCCAACTGAACCAAGCAGAAATTAATTATAGCACCACGGAAAAAGAACTTCTAGGAGTCCTGTGGGGTGTTAATAAATTCCGTTTCTACCTACTGGGCAAACCATTCACAGTAATTACTGACCATGCCGCTCTTAAGTGGTTATTAGGTCTAAAAGAACCTAGCGGTCATTTAATGAGATGGAGTTTACGTATTAGTGAATATGTATACAGGGTGTGTCATCGACCAGGAAAATTTCACGGAAATGCCTACGGACTAAGTAGAAAAATAAGAAGAATCAAACTCAGTACCCAAGAGGACCTAATACAGCAGCAATTGCAAGATGCCGATTATCAAATTTGGAGAAACAACCCAAGTTTCCAGGAGGTTAATGGCTTACTTTTTCGAGAAAAAAAGTATGGAAAGCGCATTGTGATACCTGAGTCAAAACGTGACATGTTAAAAGAATGTCATGACTCAGTTTTGGCCAGTCACAGTGGTAAGAGAACGACAAACTACAGGGTGGCACGAAAGAACTGGTGGCCGAATCGATGTCACGATGTAGATAACTACGTCCAACGATGCGTCTCATGCAACCAGAGAAACAAATATGGGAAAACAAAAGCACCGCTACAAGAACTACCCGAAACGAGCACTCCGTTTGAACGGATTGGTTTAGATATAGTCAATCCTTTACCAAAAACCAAAGACAACAACAAGTATATTTTAATGATGATTGACCATTTTTCTAGGTATTTGGTGATGATACCTATACCAGATCAGAGTGAAGAGACCATAGCGAGGGCGTTTATTTTTCAGTGGGCGCTGAAGTTCGGGACACCCTTATTTCTTATTAGTGACCAGGGTTCGAACTTCATGTCAGAACTAATGGTGCAAGTGTGCAAGTTGCTCAATGTCACTAAACTTAGAACAACCCCAGCACATCTGGAGGGAAATGGCCGAGTACACCAAACTATTTCTAAAATGCTGAGTCATTTTGTAAATAGCCAACATGACAATTGGGATGTATTTTTGCCTTATGTCGTTGCCGCTTATAATACTAAGCTACATTCCAGCACAAAAATGACTCCGTATGAAATTGTTTATGGGCGACCAATGATGACTCCGTTCGATTCAGTGACACTTCAGCTGAACTCAAACGAACACGTGAGCGACCTTGCTGAAAAACTGCAAGGTGTGTGGAAAATTGTCAAGAGAAATCACCTAGCGTTCCAACAACAGGCGGCTCAGTATAACAAGAAGAGTGTTTTACCCAAATATAGAGTTGGGGACTTAGTGTATCTTTCTAATCCAGCTCTATAATGTGTTCAAATAAAGAAATTCCAACTCCAGTATAAAGGACCATATTTAATGTTAGAAGTGTTGTCACCGGTAACCATTAAGGTACAGCTGCCCTTTCGCACTATTATTGTTCACACAAATAGGGTTAAGCCATATTTGGGTAAGTTATTCCCTGTACCTTGTAACAGCGGCACGGAGGTGCGGCCGAGAGGTCGTCCAGGGAAGACGCCACTGGTTCCCGAGGACGCCAGTAAGTCACGTGGTGGCCCTAGCAGCGGTTCGAGGTTCAATGCCAGCCGACCTCGTCCAGTCATGCTGGAGAACCAGCCTGCCAGGAGGAAGGTCACCAACCCCCCAACGTCATCGGAGTACCCCTCTCACTCGTATAACCTCAGAAAACGCCATTAAAATGGTTGCTTTAGTGTTTTATTTTTGTGTGTTCCAATGTGTTAAGTGAAGCGACGGAAATTAGGAAATTACCGAGTGGAGTCCTGTTTGAAAGGACAGGAAACCTGATCTTATCTGATAACAGTTTTACAGTAATGGTAGATTTCGATTTAATGGAATTAAATGTAGAAAACCATAAACTGTTCAATTTAGTAACTATGGTGACCTGGCGTTCTAGGGGTTAAGGTGTCAGACTTCTATGCTGGCGGCCGGGGTTCAATCCTCGGTCCCGGCAAAGATTTATCTGATTACCAAACCCTTCCTTCACCTCTGACAAGAAATCTTGTGAATGTGAGGAATGCCAGGCCTCCACCGTGGTTCGGATTCCATGTTAAACTGTAGGTCCTCCATTTCATCTCACAATCACCCTACCATTACACATTAGCGTAAGTGTGTATAACCCGAATGGGTAGTAAGACGCGGTGCTAATAATAATAATAATTTAGTAACTTCTATAATTAATTCTGAGTTGCCGGATGTGTTGATAGAAAATAATTCTTCATGGTATCAAAACTGGAAAACCGTCACTGAGCAAGTAACTGAAACCTATAAACTGTATCAAAACTGGAAAACCGTCACTGAGCAAGTAACTGAAACCTATAAACTGTATCAACAAGAAATAACCAGTTTTACAGACTTGTTACCTAATTAACCTAAAAAACCAAAAAGAGCTTGGATTGACTTTGGAGGTAAAATTATCAAAACGGTTTTTGGCACTTTAGATTCTGATGATTTGTATGAAATTAATCAAACACTTGAATATTTGGACCAAGATGTTGATGATATTGTTTCTAATATGAATAGGCATATTTTAGTAATGAAAAATTTAGAATATAGAGTTACAAACAATTCAAAATTCATCCAACAACTTGCTAAGGAATATCTCTCTCATTTCAATGTTATTTATAGTGAGCTCAGCAAAAGTGTATATGGACTACTAAGGTCTATACATGTAATTAACTCTCACATTGATTTAAACAATTTATTGCTTAGGGTAAGTGAATGTATGTCAAATGCTAGATTAGATATTATTAATCTAAGACAATCCATAGAAATAAGTTCCAACAACAAGCTAAGTAGTGGACTTATAACGCCGAGTGTTTATTTGAATATTTTACATTCAATAGAAAAACATATTAAATTACCGTTGACCATGGTTGTACCAATGAAACCAGAGTATTTACATGTTTTTTATGGAATGGCCACTGTACAATCTATAGTAAGTGATAATACTTTAAAAGTAATTATTAGTGTACCTCTAGCAAATACAAATAGTCAATGGGAGTTATACCAGATTTATACTCTCCCTATGTTTTGGAAGAATATTAATAAGTATGTTCAGTATAAATTACATGATTATATGCTTATCAGTCAAGATAGACGATACTTTAATAACGTGAATGCTAAAGATCTAACAAAGTGTAAAAAGCATGTTGTCACAATTTGTCCTTCAAATTTTGTTCTGTATGACACAACTGCCAATAGTTGTGAACTCGATTTATTTTTGAACAGAAGTTCCAGTGTATACTGTCCACGAACAGTTCAAGACTTGTCAAAACCTTTTTTACGTCATACAAGTAAAAATGATTGGATTTTTTCAGTTAATAAGCCCCTTGAAGTGACATTTGTATGTAGAACTACTTTTAACAGTATGCCTCCATATACTTGAAACTTGAGAATAGTGGTGTCATATTAAATGCTAGTAACTGCGACATTAGTAGTAGTGATTTCAAAGTATTAGCTTCAGTTCATGGTACATTGTATTTTCAAAATAAATTACCCTTGATGTATATTCCAAATTTGGGAAACTTAAGTTTCGAATCAAATTTAAATATTCCTAAAAATGTTAAGTTTTCCAGGGAACTAGTGAACAAGATTGATACCTTTGTTAAGCAATCGATTAATCCAGTTGATTTTAATCAAGTAGTAGGGAAAATTAGGGCCTATAGCTTAAGGGAACATCCTAAACCTTTGTCTATAATCTTAGGCTCAACTATCACAACTGTTGTATTGGTTATTATTATAGTTGTAGTAGTCTCTAATTTTAAAGGGTCATTAGTTAAATGTTTTAGTAGGCCTGCTCCCAACATTGTACCCTCCATACCTACGCAGGCACAGTCTATTGTAGTTACCTTGCCAGACTTATCTAATAACTAGTGTTAAGGGTAGTAACCACCTAAGTCAAATAAGTGTCTCATAAATGTTCCACTTATTTTTAGGAGGGGGGTGTAATGTAAGAGCATAATTATTTAAGGTATATTCTGGCGGTAGGTTAGCCCACGCTTATACATTTCTTTGGAAGTCAAGAGTATTGGGTTGCCTTCCTGCTGAGAATAGCATATAGCTCATATAGCTTCATCCTGTTGACGAGAGAGCACGGTGCGGCAATGGACCTTTGGACTGGTGTGAATCAAGATCAGAATGTTTGTGTGTGAGAAGAACACACGGTTGTTGACTGTTGGAAGCCATGCTGGATGCATGTGTGGTTGGGTTGCTGTTAGAGAAGTGACGACTTAACATGTGGTCTGGCGGGTCACCCCGGCCGAAGGTTCGATCCCAGGTCTCTAGGTAGTTTTCGCGAGTCCCGTTATCGCGCGTGCTCCCTCGTCACGGGGAATTACCTCATATTATGTAGTAGCTTAGTATCTATCTGGAGTAATAAACATATCTTCTTCGACGAACTCGCTAGTCTCATTCCCCACGAACCATTCATCCCAAACCCTACCGCTCGGGGTCCATCCTAACCATGTAGCCCCCTAGGGTGCTCCGGTAGTATAGTAGTTAGGGTTGGCTACTGGACACCCAAATAAATAGGAACGTTATAAGTGCATATGATGTCACAAGTTTAAAACTTATTTCTAATTAATTTTGATTTAGGTGTGATTATCATCATACTAATAATATTCGAAATAATAATATTTCAAAGTGTGAATTTGCATTATAAACATTAAAGTTTTTCTTGGGGTTGTTTACAACATGGTTCTGTGTGGAGGTAATTTGGAATTTGTATGCTGTATATTTAACCTTGAGCTACTATTCCTTGCATTTTATTTGGGTTGTATGTCTTACCAAATAAATCAATGCTTAGGAGTTAAAGATCTACAATGTATTTACCCCCTCTACCCCTCCAAACGCCTTTTATTTATAACAGTGTACTTGTAATTTTTTAAGCTTGTTAACTTTGTTTATATTATCATTTTTTCTATTTATTAAAGTTAATTTCAGTAGATGTGGTTTTTTTTAAGTTAGGAAACCTTGGATAGGTAGTGTTAGTGCTCATAAAACCATTATTAGTTGACCATTAGGTTTGTAAAGTAGGATTGGGCTCATATAGCGAATTTTGGCCTTGTGTCTTTTAAAAGGTTTTGTGGGTATGCTGTTTGGGAGAGGATGTGGGTATCCTCATATTGCGAGTTTGACCTTCAGATGTGTAAGAATTTTATAGTAAATGGAAGAGAAGTTAGCGATATTTGGGCCTAAAGCTTTTCATGTATGGAATTTGGGGAATCATGAGTTTTTATTAGCTAGGAGGGTAGATTTTTTTGTAAAATGCTTGTAAATACTGGACAATCTTTTTTTTCTGGCTCACGTTGTCATTTTGGAGTAAAAATAGCTAGGTTAATTTCAACACTGGTGAAATTTTGGGAAGCTTCCCCCATTTTTAAAGAAAGGGGGTTTGTTAGTGGTTTGGGATTTTCACCTCTCAACTCTTGACCATTTCATATGTTTATTGTTTATTCTGTTCATTTAATTTTATTCTTAAGCCTTTAAATTCATATGTTTATAATAAAGACTTGTAAGTGCCATCATTTCTAATAGCAAAGGACATTTATATAAGTTCATACTTCAGATTTATAAATACCCCTTCCCCCTTTTCCAAGTTTATCAGTTAATAATAGGATATTGTTGTCAATATAACTATACAACTCTCTAATATCACTTGTATTTGTGGTTATCAAGCTAGACCTATTGTGTTGTTATAGCCTTCAGGATGTTTCCAATAGTCTATTCTAGGCCTACCTAGTTTATGCTTAAAACAACTTAAATGGTTAGCTATAATAAAGTCTAGGGCTATTTTCTAATATTAAGATGTTCAGAGCCTCATCAAAGTTATAAGTAATATATAAATGTAATTTTAATCTGATAACTTTATTTTTAGGCTACTAATTCTTTAATTTAGTAATTTCCCTCTTCTAGAAACATTGTTGTTAGAATGAAGTTTTGCCAAAATGTATTACTATTGCTTTTAGCTTGGACGCTTGGGCCTTTTTTTGTTTAATTTTAGTTTATAATTAAGTAAGGGGAGTTCTAGAATCACACAAAGCAGGAGAAATTTTGCGGGAATTAGAGAGCTATGGGTCAATCAGTGCCAGGTAGTTATACTTCCTGTAGAGGAATCCGGAAGTATAAATGTAATTATGTACTTTGACTACTAACATATCTTAGGGAGTGACCACGCTGACTATGCATGGATTGTATTACTTTTCTTTTTATTTTGTATCAAAAGTTTCCAGACACAGTGGAAGATTGTGTGCATAAAAGAAGACCTCAATGGTTGCAGTTTTAATGTCATATTCTGCATAAGTTTTGGTTTCAATAATGTGTGTGTGTGTGTGTGTGTGTGTATATATTATCAAATCAAATTGATGCCAATCCTCTAAAATTGATTAATCTTTACCAACATATGCTAATCCTGATTTCTCAGTCCCGATAACACCAAGGTGACGGAGATATGAGTGTTCTACCATCAAAGACTGACTGTTGAGGGCTATTTCATCATCAACAACTTTTGGTGAGCCCCTTCACCCTCTGCAAAACCTAAAACTGAAGCAGAAGGTTGGCGTAAGTGGGCAACTAGGCACAAGCATGTGTCTACCAATTCTTTTTTAAATTTGTTTATAAATTTATAAGTTATAAACTACAAAGAAATGGTCAATGCTTTAACTACAAAACAGTTCTTTTATTTTATAGGAAGTATTTAATGTGCACTTTCTTAAACAGCTGATTATATCAGCATATGACTTGTACACTAGCTTAAATCTAGAACATTCACAAAACCCAAGCCCCTGGCCATCAATTCATCTATGTGAAATCACCATTGATAAATTCGTCAGCCTGGCCAAGAATCAAAACCGGGACCCTGAGATCAGAAGGCATAAATTATAATGACTGAGCTAAGGTGTCAAACCACACAAAAAAATCAATAGTATTAGTAGATTTCCTTAGCCATAAAACAAACTTGTCATAAAAGAACTAGCTATAAGCAGTAGTATTAATCATTTGCTTGAAACTTAGAAGAACATAAAATAAATTACACTGGACATAGAAAAATCACAAATAGCTCTGTTATTATTATTATTATTATTATTATTATTATTATTATTAGCACCGCGTCTTACTACCCGTTCGGGTTATACGCACTTACGCTAATGTGTAATGGTAGGGTGATTGTGAGATGAAATGGAGGACCTACAGTTTAACGTGGAATCCGAACCACGGTGGAGGCCTGGCATTCCTCACACTCACAAGATGTCTTGTCAGAGGTGAAGGAAGGGTTTGGTAATCAGATAAATCTTTGCCGGGACCGAGGATCGAACCCCGGCCGCCAGCATAGAAGTCTGACACCTTACCCCTAGACTGCCAGGTCACCAAATAGCTCTGTTAACACACCTCTGAGAGCATCACTCAGTTAAGCTGAATGTCATTAGTTTTAATTTCAACTCTGGTGTTATTTTGCTATCCATGTTTATTCTGTATACTTGTGTTATTTATCATATAAGATAATTTGCTAGAAATATATTAAGTTAAGATAAGTGAATTTTACTGTGGTAGTACTTGAAATTTTATAAAATTAGTATTTGTCAATGGTTATAATCATATGTACTGAAATTAAATTTCAAACTTGTTTGGAAAGGTTAACTACACCACATCAAGTTATTAGTACAAAGTTGTATGATGAAAATATAATAATATTTCAAACTAAAACTTACATGATATTATTAATTTACACAAATCACTTTGAGAAATTTTTGGAGATATAAAACTAAAGTACAATGATAAAAAAAAAGTTAGGTTTGTTGTAATAAATATAAATTTGCCATCACATATCACATTAGAAAACATTGAATTTTACAATACAAAGGTTAAAAATGCTTTAATTTGTGAAACGTATATATTAAAATTTAACAACTACTCCTAAAATCAAATATTATTTGAGTTTATTAATATAATCTTGGCTGTAAGGTTTTTGACCTAAAAGTTAATGACAATATTTTATTTAGATTGATAAAGTTGAAATTAGAATATTTGTAAACTTAAGATCAAATAGAAAATTTTGTTGAAATCTATTTTATGCAAGTTTGTCATTTTTTTTTTCTTCGGTGACGTAGACTAAGCTTCAAAAAGTGGATTTAACTTGTTACTCATACCCGGCTATGTTAACATTGCATGTGGAAAGAATCCAAACTAAGAGTGTGAGAAAGAAGAGGGTATGCAGGGTTGACACACTTTGTAAATTTTGGAATTACTAAACTTTTTTGAAGTTTTCTGGAGCAAAAAATTATGTATTTTATTTTATAATTGTATTTGAAATAATTTATACAAAAAAATTCTTTTATTTTCACTGTTTTATATTAAATTCTTGACACAAAATTTATTATCGACAACAATGCCAATGTTATTTGCAATTGCATGAATTAGTCATAAAACAAATAGTTTACAAAGCTGTGCCCTTTTACTTGGAATTATGAAAATCATTGCACAAATATGTGATATTTTCAAAAAAATTTAGAAAAAATATGGACTTTTCCATGTCTCACCTAATTCCCTGAAATTTCTAAGTTTTCCCCATTTTTCAGGTGTGTAGCAACACTGATATGGGGGAACATGTTCTGAAACTTACTCAATGGCCACAGGATGCAAAGTTAATGGTGCCAGGTTATAGTTTTGCACAATAATCCGTAGGCTAATTTGGTGTGAAGGTATTCTTCTAAAAGCATTCAGACACAATCCAGATAATAATATATATTGAAGACATTAAAAAATAATTTGGAATTGTTTTTACTAGTTGTGTAAAGTTTGTACAAACAGGTGTTTAGTAATATATCAGTGGTCATTCTTTTCCTGGAGTTATTAAAATTGGAGTCAGGAAAATGAATCAATAATCCAAATGAAATAACTTTTTAGCTTGAACCAATCAGGACTAACTACTAACTCACATACTAGAACCCTGATATACAAAGCAGTCCTCAACTGGTGTAGGTGCTGGGAATGTTTTATAATTTATACAAGTATCTATTTTTATTTAAGGTAAGGTAATTTAAGGCTTTTTCACTCCATAATTTCTAGATACAAAATATCCCTTAACTGTATAATGTAGTTTGAACTTATGGTTTTCATTACTTTCTCTCGACACCTCAGAGAGAAGTATTGTGAACGTAATTAAAAGTGAACTCAAGACTGTGATAAATGTCAACGTTTCATGACCCCCTGAAACCAAAACAGTGGTTTTCATAATGCCGTCTGTCTGTACCTCGGGCTAGAGCCAAAACTATTTTATCGATTTGAAATAAACTTGGTATAGAGGGTTTTCATAAGGTCCCCCCGGGGAGTTTTTGGAATTAGACATTTAACCCTAAAATTAAGGGTAGTTTAATGAAGGGCCAAAATAAAAAGTATCAATTTTCTCAAAATTTCCTCTAACGATTTTGATTAAATTTTGTATCTAGATCATGTGTATTACTATAAACAAGATGGCAGCCCTCATTTTATTGTACAAATGACTTTGAGGGTACTTTACATAAGGGAAATGTTCCAATTTTCGTTTCTTTGCAACTATTTGAATAATTTATCATTATAAAATTGTAGTGCTATTAAAGATAAAAAATTTTGATACATATTTTTATAAAACCAATAATTTCTGAGCTATAAACAAATCTATACACTTTTTAATTCAGATCTTTGAAAATGAATTTGATTCTTAATCTCATTGGTAGACAAAGATGTTTCTCTTTTCTTAATATTTCTGTAACAATGTTCCTAGTTCCTAATGCCATAGAGTAAGTAACATTGTATATTATTTCATTTATCATCGTTGGTATAATGTTTCAACAATGTATAGACCTATTATTTTGTTTCACAAATCTTATGACATTTTAGTAAATGTTTATTTTAAGATAAAAGTGATAGAAAGTTTGTGCAATGCACCATACTATTTTTTTTTATATTACTTTAAGGTGAATCATGCACGTGATAAATTCGTCATGGGGCGAATTTATTTCTTAACGTGTAAAAATGATTAAATGACCCCATCCTAGAACCCCTTCCCTCACAAAATTACTGAAATATACTTGCATTGGCCACCAAAGCGCCAGTTGAGCTTGGACCTTTGTGAAGGCCGGACCTGTGTTTGTCTTGAGCTCAAATTACTACCACGTATTTTAAATCTGTACTTGAGTCATTTTAATATAAAACTACAAAGTTTGAACCCCCTAGTTTAGTGATTCCTAGAAAATATTCCTTATCTTTCCGACTTAGTTGTGTGAGGCAGTAAAAGGGATGGCTAATTGATGAAAGGAGGGGGGAGCGGGGTTGATGTTGGTTGTACACACCAATGATTCAAGGTTATACACAAGTTTCTTGTGACTAACAGCTGAAAAGTGTGAACATAAACAGATTACCTACCACTACACAAAAACGATTACAAACAAATAAACCGTCATAGAATCGTGAGCTTGTATGCATATCTGCATGCCCGAGTTCAAATCCTAGATGGGTACACTAAAGTCATTTTCCACATAAATGCTATTACTGTAGAGATGAGTCATTTAGCAAAAATTAAATAAAGCAGCATTTTACTAGATGAACACATAATAATACAGTAGGCCTAACTATAATACATTCACAACCTTAGTTTACTTGAATGACAGCTCAAAAAGTTATTAGCAATGATCCCTAATATATCCCTATGCCTAGCAATAATCCCTAATATATCCCTATGCCAACAGATGACATCTGTGACTTTAGATAATTGTAATGAAAGCGTATGGTAATGTATGAATTTGATAGTTAACCACAGTAATTATTATTATTATTATTATTATTAGCACCGCGTCTTACTACCCGTTCGGGTTATACACACTTACGCTAATGTGTAATGGTAGGGTGATTGTGAGATGAAATGAAGGACCTACAGTTTAACGTGGAATCCGAACCACGGTGGAGGCCTGGCATTCCTCACATTCACAAGATGTCTTGTCGGAGGTGAAGGAAGGGTTTGGTAATCAGATAAATCTTTGCCGGGACCGAGGA